>QUSF01000003.1:42544571-42749666 GCA_003676055.1 Chloebia gouldiae
TCCACTCATCACCTAGAATCATGGTATGGTTTTGCTTGGCAAGGGCCTTAAGGATCGTGCAGTTCTTGACCTGGTTACGTTCTGGTCTCTCTCTGGGACCACTGTCCTTTTTTTTTCTAACTCTGTACCTAACCTTTACTTGTTAAATAATATCTTTCTTTTGTCATCATATGATCTTATTTGCACCTTAATTATTGCAGCGGCACCTCTCCCTCATCAAATTTTATCAGATTCCCTGTCCTCTCTCTCTTCACAGCAGAGGTATTGCAGTTTTCTGAGAAATTCCATCACTCTCCTCTCTGCTCCTTCTAACAGTTCTGCATTCTTCCTATTCTGGTTTCCCCAGACATGAATATAGTGTTGCATGTGGGTCTCACAAAAATGGAGTAGAAGGGCAGAATCACCTCCCTTGATGCGGTGCTCTTGACTCATCTCCATGCAGCCTCGGCCATTTGTGCCTTCCTGGACTAGGAGGAGAGATTGCCAGAACAACAAAGCTTAACTTTTTTTCATAACATTTTAAAATTTGCATCTGGAGGAAGTTATACCACTTGATGTCTTTCACAACTAAAAATTTTCTTTGCAGGTCATATTGCATTTAATACAGGTACAGTTAACCGCATTAGCAAATTTTGGGCCCTCTTTCACCAGCCTAAGGTTATTTTTGTAAGCCTTGAGACTTGTAACTTAAGTATACTGGCTAAATTCCTACATCAAATAGCATTTGTATTATTTTTTCCCTTGTCATTACCTCATTGAAAACTGAATTCCAGCCTAGCTGTTTGTCAGGGCACACTCCCCTGCCATAAAGGCATTTAATTTTTTAATTTTGATTTGCATTCAATAGTGACAGCACTGTGACAGAGAGCTTAAGATCTTGTCTTTCTAAAAATGTCTGCTGAAGCTGCAACTCTGTTTGTTACTATTTTAATATAATCTCGTCTGGCTACAAATAAGTTTTTCCTGCTCTTCCAAAAGCAAGGTGTTTTTTATTGCCTCTTCCCTCTCAGGCTGCGCTAAGTTCAGCAGTCTTGCTGCAAGGCATGATTTAGCTCTTAGTAAAATCAATGGATGTGCTCCTATATCTATTTGTTGTTACAGAGCTGTAGCAATATTTAGAAGTGTTGAAGATATGTGTTCCACATCTGCCTCATCAAAAAACACCAGCTTGAACCATATTAGACTTGCTTGAGTGACAGTGCATTTCAACTAAATGCATTAATAGTTATCAGCTCAGGCTTCTCTAAACAGCCACAAAACTTCTCTACCTTTCACTATTGTGATGCAATACATGTAGTAGAATTTCACAGCCCCAGACACCTCCAGAAATCAGGTTTTAAGTTTATATGTCCAAAAACCTTCCCTAGATTTCCCAGTAATGATAATACAACTATTTTGTAGTAGACTGTGTAAAATCTGTACAGGAGAAATTCAGGGGATAAAAAAAGTACACAGACTTCTTAGTATTTGACTTGTTCCTATCAAAAGTTAAAAAACACAGCCTTTTATCTTATAACTTGTCTGTAACTTTTCTAAAGTATTTTCCCAATTTGTTGATCTTGGGAGTCTACCTGCACTCAAACTGCTCAAAGGCTGTAATCCCATAAGGTCATTCTAGGATTCTTTCTTCTTGACTGAGCTGTAAAACACTTGCTGATGTAAGGTGTTACACAAAGCAAGAACAAAGAACAGGCTATAATCTGTGGTGAGGTCTTATTTATAAGATGAACAGCAACTTTAAAAATAGGGTCTTTTCACTCCCTTATATCACTTTCCCGTTGGGCTTTGTCTTCGACTTTTCACATGTGGTATAATTTGATCTGTTTATCAGCAATTCCTCTAACTTCTGGTTCCAAATGAAGCTCAGCTCCTTGTTTTCTAGCCATTTTGTGCCAATAGCTGCAAAATATTGCTGTGTTTTCCCATCCCATTGTCTCCTCTCTTGCTGTTACCATCCAAGTTACAAATGAATTACTATATTCTACTGAACATCAAGGCAAGCACTGAGTCATTGGTTTTAATTGCCACTGTATTAAAAAAAAAATCTTACTTAGAAATTAATTTAATTCAGACAGGAGAGTCCCATCTTCATGTTATCTATTCCTTTTAAGTTTTCCTTGTCACTTTGTTCTACCTGTTTTGCCCCTCCATGACCTCTTAGGAAAAATAAATGCGGTCCCTCTGGTAACAGAGCAGATCCCTGCTCTGCTAATCAAATGGAATAATCACTTACACTATCTGTAATACAACATTAAAAGGCCAGTTAGATCATTACTTTCTAAGAGAATAAACTTTCAGCTTAATGGCATCCTCCAGATAGTAGATTCTAAGACTAAATTAATTATTCATATTAACAAAATAAGTCAGCTAAGGAGGAGAGCAAATGATTATCCTAAATGAATTACCTGTGCATCATAGAAACCAAAATTATTAGTCCCTGTTTAAAGACGGGAATTTAAAACAAATACAAAACAATCAGGGCAACTCTGAAAAGGAACAGATAAATGAACAACCAAGTAATTTTAAGCAGAAGATAAGGCATTATTACTCTAGGTGACAGTGACAGTGCTGTGATCTCACAGGGAAGCTGACATCCTGATCAGAAAAAAGCAGCAAGGGACATAATGAAGGAAATTCCTTATGCGCTTATGACAGTATCTCCTGAGGGTCTCCCCTAAACTCAAGTGTAATGTACTATTACAAAGTTAAGGCATCCTCCCAGCCTCAGGACTCTTCTAGCTTGTGCCTCCCATTCATCAAACCTAAGGGCTCTTTCAAAATGATATTACCACAGTGCTGATCCACAGCATCAGCTGGACAGCATAGGACTGGACTCTACCAAAGTTTTATGTTGCCCTGATGGATGACTGACAGAGGACTGGGGCTTAGACAATTCTTCTGGCTTGAAAGTGGAGAGAGTGAAGCCTGTAGCTTGCCAGACATTAGTGTCTGAGTTGAGAAGTTTAAAAGAATCATCACCTTTTCTATGGCTCATTTCTGTCATTACTAATTTCCGGGCCATAAAGCTAACTTCTTCACTATGCAACCTTATGGATCATTTCTATATCTCTTCTTAAGAAACTCTCCTACATAAGTATTTTCACAGTCACAGAACATGATTTTATGGGACATCAATTATCTTTTAAAAGACACATCAAATGAAACTGCAAAATATATCCTTCTGTCTTTTCTATCTTTTGCAATTCACAGAAAAATTTCTACTTAAATCAGTTCAGTCTTCACATGTTCATATCTCTTGATCATCATTGCTACTCTGTGCCTGGTATTCCTCACTGGGTTACCATCTTCTGCTGCCATATCTGCAAACTCTGCCTAAGTTCTGGCATCTGCCCTCAGCCTCCTTCATGAACACTTCCTGAGACAAAACCCCTCATTTATATTTGGATTACTAATTTACATTTTTATCTGTCCCACACTGCACACTGTCTCTGTGACACCTTACTCAGCTGCCTTCAGCTTTTCTTCACTTTCTAAATTCAAATTCTGATGTATAAAGAGCCAAACAGTAACATGACAATTGGTAAAACTGCTTTCCTCACAAGGGGTGACATGTGTGTCAGCACAGCAGAACTCAGACACTCAAAGGCCAAAGGCAGCTTTGTAAGTAGCCCAAATGACTGACCATGCAACAAAGGAATTGTCCAGAAGAAAAGAATACAAGAACAGCCACTTCATATTTGTTCAAAGCCTAAGCCTAATATATGGTCTCCAACACTGGCTAACTTTAAACGTCCAGGGAGAAATACAAAAACCAGGCAAGTATGAGACACCATTCCCAGCAGTTTCTGCATTAGTCTACCACGGTAATTTTGATTAGCTTGAAAACCTTGCAATACTGAGAGAAGAGCTCTCCTCCCCTAATGGATGGTTTCATTACATGATTTCCAGTTCTGTTTTTGTGACACTGAATTTGAGAACATATTTCTACGTTCTTTCAGAGAGCAAGTAACATTGTCATTTGCTGCTTTTTCTCTCAATCCTAGCCTCTGGCATAAGATTGAGGGAGTTAATGGAGAATTCAATCTCTAGCAGGCATACCAGTCTTGGAAGTTTATGAAAAAAAAGTGTTTAAAGCAGAAAAGAAAAACTACTTAAATCAGGAAAACAAATTAAATACAATTCAATAAATATTGTCCATGTAGTAGACTCCTCATTTTGATTCAACTTTAAAGACTATTACTCCCCATATAATTAAAATTTGCAACCTGGCAACCATGAAAGGACTTCTTTTTAAAAGAGGTTGCAAAAAGATCATTCAAACATAATTCCTATTCTACACACACACAACACCCTAAGGAGATTGTATACAGAATGCAGGGGACACCAGTGGCAATGAGCAAAGGTCAGAACTTCCATAGAGACTACATTAATTTTGGCTACTGGCTTTACAAGGAAAATAATTTTTCCATTTACTTCTTTGATCACTCATGCACAGACCATTGGAGACTATCAAAGAGAAGTGAATACTGGAATCCTTCTGTCCTGTGCAGTGGAGAATAAAATTATTCATGTTACTCTCTAACATTTGCCAATGCATCAAGCAAAAGTACTCAAGAAAATTTGGGGTAGAAGTCATTATTCAAGCCACGTACCCTCTATGTAATGGCAAGGAAAAGATACGTGCCTCATGAACAGAAATGTCTGGAAAAGAACAAATGTTTGTGGAGGTGGAAAGGCATGAGGAGAAGAGGGAGGAAAATGTAACTCACTTAAGCCAATCTTTGCATTTAAAACTACAATTTCTTGATGGGAATATAAATTACATCTCAATTCCACAGATGGCAACATTCAGCACTAGCAGAGTTTTAAGGTATGCATTTTAGAGAGGTAATTCTTTGGAGCCCAAGTTCCTAGACCAAATCACATCCAGGCTGAATGGGACAGGTGTTTCATTTCCTAGTGATTAGAGCTACTGCCCAAAAGTTATCTCATTTGCTTGAAGCAAGTTAAAACTTACTCTCAGTTCATACTAAAGCAGATGAAACTGGGCAATGGCACTTCTTAGCCCTACTTTGAGATCAAGCAACATTGTGCTGTGTAGTGACACTTGAGTTGATTAGAAGGAAGCCTTTGGGGGTTACAGAGTTCAGCTATCAACCAAATTCCTGATATTTCCTCATAATTTTGTCAGCTTTGTAAATAGTAAGTGAATATGAAAACCAAGCTCCCAATACCTGTGTGAGATGAGATTTCCTTGTATCAACCTAAAGCCCACAAAACACTGTTAGAAGCACCTGGGAGAGAAAAAAGTTCCCAGATGGCAAGCTGTGTCTTATCTCTCTAGCAAACAGCATCTCTTGATGCTCTAGCAGCATCCACAGTTCTAGTATGGGAAACAAAACTAATACATGAAGAAAATGTCACTGCTGGCCTTGATCTAATACATTATGATCATGGTACAATACTATTCCCTGTAGCATTTTCCTGTAATATTTCCTAAGCTCTTGTGATAGGCATTCCCTTCTTTATATGGACAAACATTACCATAAGCTCAGAGTTCCTACTGTCACTATTGTTTCCCTTATTCTTTCCACCCTAGACTTCATCCCAAACCATTTGACTCTCTTACAGATTGCAAGGACAAAGGAGAGGTTGTAGAAAGTTGAAACTGCAAGTAGCAGAAGAAATGGCGCAGAGGAAGCAAACCCAAAGGAAGAGAAGGAGCAGCTGCCAATGGATGAACTGTTCTGGAAAGATGTAGGCATAGTAACAATTAGCCTGCAGCCCTGAGCTTCTGACTGGTACTGAATGTGCACTGTGATAATCCAAAAGAAGGGCAAGTTTTCAGGCCTCTGCTTATCAAACAAGTGAATCCAGTGTTGGTCTGTCTTATTGAACTTCTCTTCCTGTCTTCCACTCCATCTTCACCATCCGGAGGACTTTTTGTTCTAATATACAGCTTCCAATTTTCAGTTATCTGAGAGAACAGGACGGAAATGGGGAAGAAACCGATGAAGAGGGATGCCTGAAAATAGACTTCTGGAAAAGGAGAGAAGAGAAAAATGAAGGAGACAGAAGACACAAGAAACAGAAGGAATATTGATCCTAGACTATGTAGTGAAAAGGTCCTGCCATCAGGCTTCAGATGAGATGCATTTGTGAACAAATAAGAGGTCAAAGAGAACTGCTCTGGGACTCCTTTCAAGAGACTATGGAATCAAAGCAAGCAAAAAAATGGGATGAGAAACAAAATTTGAGAAGCAGACTACAATGAGCTGGACAACTGAGCTGAAAATAGGTTGATTCCTATCAACCTCAGAATCCCTCTGAGAGGAAAATGTTATGCAATTAGACTATAAAAATCAATCTGGCATTAGAATTCTAAAAATCAGTGTCTAATCTATGTAAGCAAAGAGCTAGGACAAGAAGAAGGACACAGACCACACTAGGAAAAACAGGAGTGTAGAAGATCTAGGTAGAGCCATAGAACAAAGTTTAAAGCCATAGAGGCACAGATTCTCAGGTAGTTAGAATTGGATACAAGATTCCTCCATTTGAGTAGTCCTCTCTTGTATAAAGGAAATATATATTTCATCCTTTGCTATAGTTGACAAACTTTTATTTTTACCAGGTTACTTCAGGCATGGATGTAAACATAGAGACTACTAGTGAATGGCTGTGTATTTCTGATAAAGCATGGAGAAATTCCTAATTTGGTTCAAGGCAAGGGTGTGATTTAAAAAATTATTCTTACCAGGTTCTGGTATGCACCATTAATTTTGTCATCTGAACATACCCAACAGTAGGAAAGGTAAAGATTGTATTTCTTCATAGACATTAGTCACATGAACATAAACATAGGGCAAATGTTGCAAAAATTATGTGTCTTGATCTGAAACCAAGAAAAGGCTCCAGCCAATAAGATAAACACATGGAAACTCAGATTTCTCAATACTATCAAGGATCAAACAGATGTTCTTTCAATAATCAAGTGTTTTGAAGTGCACAAATGCTATCTAAAGTGACATAAAAGTAACTTCCTAGATATGGTTAGTCTTGTGTTTAGATTTGATCTGCAATACAGTGGCTTTGTGCTTTAACTCATCTCTTGCTCTCTGATTCATAATTTAAATATTGTTCCCTAGAGGAAAAAGAAATCATAGTTCTATTTGCTCATGCTGTTTATTGGTAAACACGTTGTGCTAGTCTTACAAAGTCAGCTTGAGGTATTTATTTAAAACACATAAAAGGAAAAAAGGCTTCAATTGAGGCTATCCATTTATGCACACAGATGTAACAAAAAGACATTGTGTTGTGCAAATAGCAGACTCTTAATTTTTTTCTTCTTTACATTTACTGTTCATGTAGAGTTAATTTATAGCAAGCAAAGGTATTCAGCCTAAATCCAACAAGTGATTGGATCCTAGGGATGTGGTTTGAGACATGCTACATGTAAACAGTCTTGTATAGAGACTGTCTTGGGCAAGGAGTTTTGTTACTTCCCCACTCAGATTCAAAAGTAAAGTAATTACAACATTATCAAAACTTCTGGGTAGTTTTGGTCCTTACTAGGAGTAAGATTGGAAAGGAAGTGTAGCAGTTTCTTCTCTTCACACTGAATGTAGCATTAGCTTTTGAATGTGTTTCAAACAAAGCCTTTTTCAGACTGAGATGAAAATTTTTCAGTTCTTCTGCATCACGAGCAGATAAATAGGTCAAAAGTACTCTCACTTCACATCAAATCAAAGGCATGTTAAGTTACTCATGGTTTTTAAATTACAAAGACAAATTTATCTAGGATGATGACAGTTATCCATGACATGCCTGCTTTGTGCAGTTCACTTAGTATTTTCCACTCAATATTATTGATCAGCTGCCAGAACTACTTAGACTCTTTCCTTCTTAAGCTCACCATTACATCATTATCAAACAGTCTTTAATCCTCTTGTAATAAAGCCAAAAGCTGGAAGCAGTCGGCTGAACTTCTTCATTGTAGTTTTCCTTTGAAAGCTCACTTTTACCAGAAGAGTCGAGACAGACCCTCACCAATACAACTGTGACAGAACTATTCCTCTTTCTCAGTTTTCAAACTGATTGTGACAAAGATTACTTTGGTCAAAGAGCAATTTTTTGTGTATATGTGAAAGATGTATTTGAAGCAAATGGAAAAGACAGCCAATTATAATTTGTACTGTGTTCAGGTAAATCCATGTTGCAGTGAGAGAGGATTAATGAATCCTAATACATCCACCTCATAAAGGTTTAAGAAATTTTCAATGTTATTTTATTATATGTGATGGGCTGTTACTAGAAACATAATATTAGGCCAGGAAAAGCCCTGCAGGCTGGGATTTTCTGGAAAAAAATAGGCTACATAGGGGATGAACCATCTGCTTGCTCAGTAGATATCCACACCATGACAGTGTTAAAGTAGTTTTAGATTTTATAGCTAAAGAGAAATTAAAAGCAGATGTACTACAGCAGTACATACTGAAATATCTCTTGATCATGGCTTGAAACCCAAGGAAAATAGGTAAAAAGATTCAGAGTGCTGCCTGTCCTCTGGCTTTGTCCAAGTTAATTGCAAACTCCTGTTGATTTCAATAGGATGGGGTTCTCCGAGGGCAGCAGAGGACCAACTATTGAAGGTAACAGCCTAACTTATAGACAAAAATGAATACAACTTTAGATTAGTACCTGCCCTCAAATAGTTTAACCTGGACTTGTCCAGAAACACTATTAGTGCTAGGAATCTTTTACATCCATTAAGGGTCACATCATAATAACTGTTGCAGTTGCCTCTTTCAGCCTTACATCAGATTAGCATTTGTACTTCACATTCCTAGAAAATGACATTAATTTACAGGAAGCTGAAGTACTACTCACAAATACATGCTCTGACTGGAGCACAACAATCCCTCTGATTCACAGAGTTTCCAAGATGAATATTTCTCAGCAAAGAGGATGAACATTATCAGCAAGACAGTAATCTTATTAAAAATATATGAAAACCCTATTTTTATTTCAATGTGCAGTACATTACATTTTTTTCAGGAGAAAGATTAGGAAATTGATTGCTCTGGTATTTATGCTCAACAAGACAGAAAAGCATCAGGCCACTTGCTGTTTAATACCTCTCTGATCATATTTTGTCTGTCACAGACATCAATTCAGATCCATTCAAACCATGTTCATCTACATGCAAGAATCACAACACAGTACATGAGATAGAAATTCTGTGCAAGACATTTCCAAATTCTGCCTCCTGGAGTTACAAGCTGAGCGGATTTTTTCTTTTAAAAATCACAAAAAATCATTTTTTCTTTAAAAGAAAACACAATATGTTTTCTCTTGTGATGTCTACAGACAGATGATGATACTGTGGAACAGCTTCCTACTGCTGTAGGCAGTACCTCTATCCATAAGGACTTCAGCAAGGCTCTTCATTGAGTGGTGTGTAATACTGGGGAGCATGAAGTTTATACAAATGCTCCCACCACTCCTCTCAAAAAGTTTTCTTTAAGGCTGGCCTAGTATGACTGTCATGCAATTTAATACAAAGGCAATAATGCCTTTCTGGTAATTCACTGGGACAGCATAGCCCTGTTTCAATATATGTCATATAGGTCAATGTATGTAATGCCATATGGTTTCTAAAAGAAACTAATTTGCTAAAAGACACTTATTTACTACGCATGTATCTATAGGGACAAACAAATATTTAATTATTTTAGCTAAAAGAGTGTCTTTTTGTAAGACCAAATCTGCTGTCATGGCCTCACTTACTCTATCAGGCAGCTCCATACTACTCGCCATTATCCTTTTACTCCACTCTGATGGCTTAAAGGGATTGTAAAGCTGATGCAAATTAACTTTATTTCTATGCTGCAAATAAATTTTTCTTTGCAGTAAATGAGAATTCGGCCCATTCTATCTTTTCTTTCTTCATACTTACAGAGCCTGACTTTGGATCTTACAAACTTCATATAAGGTTTGAATATTTTGAATGTAAAATTAAATTACATAGCATTTTAGAGGTAAATACTTGCTAGGAAACAGGATCCCAGAAAAGTCGCTGGAAAAGTAACTCCAGGAATAATCCAAAGATAATTTGATTTACTGCTCGGTTGTGCATTTTTTATGACATTTTTATTTTTCTTTTTGCTCTCATGACTTTAGAATTCATTAGACACATATTATTTTAAAATAAAAACACTGAATAGCAGACCTCAACTACAGTTCTGTATACTGGAACAAAATTACAGGGATTACAAGAAGATGTGGATGTTCACTCTTCCAAACTGGACAGTCACAGGTTATCTGTGGACTATCCTCTGCAAAAATACCACCCATGTAACAAGCAGTGCCATCTCTGTCTAAGGCTCACATGGACCTTCTTTCTGTTTACCACTTGAAGGACATATTACCTTGCCCTGAACAGCACATAGGCATGTAAATCAAGAGATTACAGCTGATAAGTGACATGATAAATAAATACATTTTACATGATAAAATAATTGGTGAAAATCTTTACATTGCTACATTTTCTTTACAGGTGTGTGCTGTGGCTACTTCACCACAAGACAAAATCTTTGAATTTATTTTCATTGTTGCTGGGTCACAACCCAATGGAATCTTCAGAACTACAATGCTGCATCTTTAGGCCAAGTTCTTTTCATTATGATTCAGAGTAAAACTACAAGGAAATATCTTGCATCTACTTCTCTACAAATGATCCAGAAAATAATTTAGACACTTAGAACTCTGCCCGACACATTTTCTGCCTTGCAAAAAGTAGGGAAGTAGAAGTGTTTAGTTGGAACTACATTTTATTGTACACAGAAATTATATATATAAAAATTAAAAGGAACGGTTTCTGACTGCATGCTCATATTAGAATAATTTCACAGTTGCTCTGATTTAATCTCAGGGAGAAGAAAACATTGGAAACAAGCCACAATTTATTTACTGTGCTTACACCAGAAGTGACTATAACATTTTTAGTATGTCCCCTGGGACATACTAAAATAAAATCTATTTTATTTCCACTCTCCTCCTTTTTTTTTTTTCTTTCTCTCTCTGCAAATTTTAGGAAAGGACATTCTATGAAAGGATGTGACTCAGCCTCTCTCTTTTATCCTTTATCCAATTCATTCTTTTAGGGATTAATAGTTTTTACAGAAATGTTGCACTAGAACAACCTTAAGAAGGATGTAGAAAAAATGCCAACATTGAGGCAGAATTTAAGCAATATGCTGGTTGATTCTAGTGGGTAAGGACCCAATCTTGAGAACAACTGAGGTCATTGCAACTTGCACTGACCTTAATTGAATACAAATATTGAGTCTGTAAATAGTACTGTCTTCATACTTCCTTAAATATATCTTATCTTAGCAGTAAAAACATAATCCAAGCATCTGGTTCTTTAAATGCTTCATTGGCACAAATGAAGCAATTATCTTTGACACAAATAACCTCAGCAAATTGGATTACAATAGACCCTTTCACACATAACAGTACACAGACTATGTCAAGTTATGAATAGCACTTCTTCAGTTTATCTTCACTAAGAATTTAGCTTTTTCTCTGTGGGTAATTGATCTCCCAAATCCACACTAAGAATATATTGATTTTCTGCATGTCAAGACCTCCTGAACTCCTGCAGAAGCTATATTATACCTGAACATGCTCAAAAAAACATGTAGATTTAAATTAGTACTTTACCTTAAGTCCAGTGGGCTTTATCTCCATTTCTGCTGCACTGTGTCCCAAGTCCATCCCATAATGCATTTCCTCATTACTAGATCATTAGATGTCCATGATAGATAGATTTTCCATTGTTCAACCAAAACCAGTTTTTACTAGTTTCCCCACTTCTGCTTAACCACTACATAGTCCTGTAGAACTTGCGATAAAATGAAACTAAATTCAAATGTTTCTTCAGTGCTCCATAAGCATTATTTACATCTTCTTTGCCGAAGTTAAAAGATAGAAATTTGTCATTCACCACATATTAATTCTTTCCTATTTGTATTTGAACTGAGGTGATTCCCTGAGCTATGGCACTTTTTTTTTCCCCAGTCACCAGAGTAATAGGAGACTAAGACAACATTTTTTATAATAGAAAGCATTACTACAAAAAGTCAGGTGAGGGCTGATGATATCAAACAACATGGCAGCTATGCTTCTGCTCCACATTTCAGTTTAGTTCGTCCCAAAGATTTCCTTGGGCTAGAAAATTACATAAGGATTTCTCATCATTAATTCACATACTTATTTTTGCCTTGATAAGACTTTATCACTCTTGAAGCACTTCAAAATATATGGTAGCTACTCTGAAGAAGGGCATTTTGGCTTAGTTATGCTTTTTGTTTTACAGTGCTTTATAGGTCTTTTATTATCCTGACTGAAAGGGAATACAAATGCTAATGAACCATGCACTGTGACAGAAAAAGCAAAATGTAAAATTACCGTGATATAGCTTTCACTTTTAATTTTAGGGTAGTTTTTGGTTTTTTATGTATAAGATAACCTGAACCATTTATGAAACCAATTATGATAAGGAACTTTTAAAAAATTCCAATATCTCTAGTATATTGCCATGATACAAAGTGCTGCTACAAACTTTGTGTAGTACCAATCACTGAAGGAAAACATTTATTCCAGCCTGATTGTGGGCATGCAGGCCAATGGCTACAAAGAGGCTTTTTTGCCGTTAAAGTACCACTTCAAGAGGGGCCAAGACTAAGGCCAGGCCTTTGTTCATGGCAAGAGAACATGCTCTAATCACAGGATGACCAGTGAACACAAGGTAAACAAAGAGAAGTCAAAGCACCTAAGATTTTCCTCTATGTAAAGCTTCTGTCATCTGCCACAGAATGAATATAGTGCTGGCCTTTCTCTTTTGACCTACTTCATCTAATGACAAAGGGTAAAAAGGAAAACATTTTTTTAACTAACCAAAACAAGGCCTCACATCAAAGTAACAGCAAAATACAACTCATGTAGAGTTGGTCTTTTTCTTCTTTCAGATGCAGCTTTGCAGAAAATGACTTGGGGGTCCTGCAATGTGCCCCTGCTACAAAGGTAGCAAACAGTATCCCAGGCTACATTAGATGAAGTATTCCCAGCAGATCCTCTTTACTCAGCACTGGTGAGGCTCCACTTAGTATGCTGTGTCCAGCTCTGGGTCCCTCAGCACAAGAGAGAGATTAACATATTGGACAGAGTCCAGCAAAGGGGCTACTGTTACCAAGGGAGATTAATGGACACTGGAGCATTTTTCCTTTGAAGAAAGGCTGAGACAGATGGCACTACTAAGCCTAGAGGAGACTCAAGACCTTCTTATAATGTATAAATACATGAAGAGATGTGCAAGGAATACACCAGCAGGGTCTGTCAATGGAGTACTCTGTGGGACATGGAGACCAGAGGTGCCCAGGTGATGGGCACAAACCGAAACAAAGAAAGTTTCCCCAGAACAGCAGGAAACACTTTTTCACTGCAGGGTACTAACACAGGTTGCCCACAGAAATAGTGGAATCTCCCTCCCCAGAAGCATTCATAAGCCAGTCTGAACACAACCATTAGCAACTGGTTCCCAGCAACATTACTTGAGCAGGGAAGTTGCTCCTAGAGATGCTCATCTAGAGACGACCTCTAGAGGTCTCTTTCATCCTCAACCATTATATGATTTAGGGAAATACAATCTGAAATTTCCAGTGATCATTTCCTTAATGAGCTGTGATGTCAGCTTAAGTTTTAGCTCATTAACAGAGAGCTAGTGATGGATATGCCACTTCTCAGCATCACACCCTTCAGTCTTGGTTTCAGTGTCACCAGCAGCATAATCACCATAAGAAATGGATTAACCACTGACAACCCCTTTTAACATCTGCTTCCTCTGACAACTCTAAACAACTTTTTATGACACTATATCCAGACCATACAAAATATGAGGTTATGCTGATTGTTAAAGGAGTATGAAACAGGCACAGTAAAGGAAAGAAAAGCAGGTTTTGTCAATTTGTACAGTTGCAACATTGAAAATGTGGCTCTTCCTTGCAGAAGAACTCATGACATTATCACTATTACAAGTTGCAGACTGAGTCTTAGACAGAGAAAGATAAACTGACCCATATCAAAAGAGCTGGCAGAGCCATCATGTGTTGAAACCGGTATCTAATGCTGGTTTCATTGAGAACACAGTGAACTCCATAGACCTACCTTTTGCCTTCAGTGGTTTGTCTGCTTTATACAGGCTTTTCTTTTCTGAGGGAAAGTGGCATCCAATAATATAAGCAGTTGCACTGCACTTTGCTTTTGAAGCTGGCAGTGGTTATGACAAATGATGGACAGGAACACGTTACAGCACTAGAATAAATTAAGTCCTTAACAGGGGTGATTATCAGTCTCATTCCATTTTTTCCTAAACAGCATTGACCTCATACTTCAAAAACACTTTAACGATGCGTTTGCATTTAGCCAATTTGCATTTGGGAGCTGTTTTTAAATACAAGATTAGAAGCAATTGTAACTTCAGCATATGGAAGGCACAGGCATGTACAGGGTGCTACTTTTAGTTTCCATTTTTTTAGCATTCAGGATTACTAAGACATATAAGTGAGAAAACCTGTTGAGCTACAGCATAACTTTATATCAAATCAAAATAAAAAAAAATAAAAGCTCCTGACACATTTACTTTTTGCAGAACCGTTTTGTGCTAAAGCTACTGACAGTGCTGTTAGGATAGTTTCCATAGTCCATGGCGGGATTTCTGTTCAACAGCAGCCTTCTCCCCCCAGTGCAAGACCTTCAACCATTGTGCCACACACTCCATACTGCAGGCTGAAACATTTTGGCCAAGTGACAGCTAAGCTGTCATTGACAGAGACAGGAATGCAACACATACACACACTGAGATCATCAGCAACAGTCAGATTTTCTTGTCAGGCACCCCCTTTTACAGAGGCTTTGAATTTCCCAGGTTCACACACAAGCTTGGACAAGGGTCCCAACTCCGCCCAGCTCACTGACCAATGATGTGGGTGCATCCTTGGTTGAAAGGGATTGCCTGGGTTCCCTTGTTTGACCTGGTTTGAGCCTATCAGCAACACACCCAGGGACTTGTCTACTTCTAATTTATAAGGAAGTAGGCTGGGCCAGTAAGTGTCTGTCATGGTCAAATTATTTGTGCAGCTATAGACCATCTATAGCTGTCACACTAACTAGCCTAAATTCTCATTCCACTTTGCCAAGAAAGAAGGATAGCTTAGGTAATGTTTTGAGAACTTACTGAACCCAGGATAACATGAGCCTTCCACACACAGATATCAGCCCAAATCACTGTGACTACTGCGTATGTGGAGTCTCAGAAAAACACAGAAGGAGAGGGAAAAGTTTTTTTTTTTTAATTAATTTCATTCTATAATAGGATGACACAAAATACGCCGATGTCTCTGTTTCCATGGCATTTAACAGCTATTTCTAGCTATTTTTATTTTCCAAAGATTGCAAGTCAGATGGGGCTGGATCCACCTAAGGTTACTGGCAGAAGTGCTCAGCAAACAATTATCATTAGTCCTGGCTGACTAGAGAGCTCCCAGCTGACTGGCAGCTAGCAAATGTGACACTCATCTATAAGAAGTGTTGGAAGGAGGATCTGGAGACTATAGATCAGTCAGTCTGACCTCAGTGGTAGGGAAGCATGTAATCTGGAGTGCCATCATGCAGCTTGTATGGGACAACCAGGAGACCAAACCCAGCCAGCAGGGGTTTATGAAGCGCAGGTTCTGTTTGGCCAACCTGATCTCTGTCTATGATGAGGTGACCAGCTTAGTGGACAAGGGACAGATTGTGGATGTTGTTTACCTAGACTTCAGAAAAGCCTTTAACAGCATTTCCTACAGAATTCTCCTGGAGGAACTGGCTGCTTATGGCTTGGTTGGGTCCACTTTTTGCTGGGTTAAAAAAACACCAGCTGATTACCAAGCCTAGAGCTGATGGTGAATGGAGTAACATCCTGTTGGTGGCCTGTCCCCTGGGCTTTATTCATGATCTAGACAAGGTGATCAAGTGCACTGTGAGTCAGTTTGCAGGCAACACATAAAGTTTAATCGGAGTATTGATTGGCTGGAGGGCAGGAAGGCTCTACAGAGGGATCAGATCAGGCTGGTTCAATGGGCTGAGGCTAATTACATGAACTTCAAAAATGTGAAGTGCTGGGTCTGGCACTTGGGAAACAAGAACCCCATGCAGTATTACAGGCTGGGGGCGCCGTGGCTGGAAAGCTGCCTGGCAGAAAAGGACCTGGGGATGCTGCTCAACAGTCACTGAACATGAGTCAGGGTGTGCCCAGGAGGTCAAGGCAGCCAATGGCATCCTGGCCTGGATCAGCAACAGTGTGGCCAGCAGGTCTGGGGAAGTGATTGTCCCCCTGTACTCAGTGCTGGTGAGTGCTGTGTTCAGTTTTGGGCCCCTCCCAACAAGAAGGAGATCGAGGTGCTGGAGAATGTCCAGAGAAGAGCAACAAGGCTGGGGAAGAGTCTGAGCACAAGTCTGATAAGCATTTGAGGGAGCTAGGTGTGTTTAGCCAGGAGAGAAGGAGGCTGAGGGGAGACGTTATCAACTACCTAAAAGGAGGGTGTAGTGAGGTGGGGTAAGTGTCTTCTCCCAAGTAACAATCAACAGGACAAGACAAAATGGCCTCAAGTTGTGCCAGTGAAGGTTTGGATTTGATACAAGGAAAAAATTGTTCACTGAAAGGGTTGTCAAGTATTGGAAAGGGCTACCCAAGGAAGAGGTTGAGACATCATCCCTGGAGATATTCAAAAGACACGTAGATGTGGCACCTATCCATGCTTCAGGGTGAACTTGGCAGTGTTAGGTTAGTGGTTGGACTTAATGCTCTTAGATTCTATGAAAATGTTGTGCTTGAAATAGACAAAACCATTTCAGTTAACATCTGATAAGGCTGATGGTCAGGCAACATTTAAAACACAGGCGCTCTTGGCCCTTTCTTATATGTTTGATCAATAAAATTGGATAAGAATGCCCACAAACCAAAGTTTCAGGATCCTCCTTGTTTATATTTGTAAGCTCGGTCAGCACAGTGAGAATGATTCCTCCCTCTCTTATGGTTTGTACAACATTGTATATTAAGACGCATGTTTTTTTTAAACTTACTTGGAAGTCATATACCTTTTGTCATGACATTTACTTGCTTTGGAGATGGTGAATGTCTCTGCTTTAGACCCTTTATGATTGGTTACTTGTCTTTCCATGATGTGAGCAGATTGACAGTGACACAGTCTTACAAGGTTGCTCTTCTCAATAAATCACTGTGTGGGAAGAGTGTCAGAATCAACAGGGAGCAATATGTTCTTGTGTTGGTTTCCTTCTGTCATGTACACTCACATTTAGAATACAGATGGCGTTTATTATGCTTAATTGGACTTTATGAACACATTCACAGGGGTCACTAGTGAGTATAAGAAACCAATACAGATGACGTCTTTGACATTGTGCAAAAATGCCATAGAAGTGTCTTTTTGCAGAGATTTTCTGGGAAAAGCTAGAAATAGTTTATGGAGGCATCCATAAAATAAGGGTCACAAGCAGGGCTTCAGAATTTAGATCAAAACTCTTGAGAAGTGTGACATTTTTATGCCATGGTGACTCCCAACACAGACATACATATAAGTAATTTCCAAAGCTATGAGAGAATGTTTCCATTTTCTTCAAAGGATTCTACTGGATGCTCAACACAAAGAATTTATCCAGATACAGACTCCCACTTTGTACAATTCTTGGCTGAACTATTACAACAGAAATTCCTTTCAGTGAAATGAATTTCATTCAGAAATTCAGTGAGCTGAGCACTTTCCTATAAGAGCTTAATTTAGAGAGATTTTTGTTTCAATATCTCAATAATTATAATGTGCAGAAATTTGTTTAGAGACAGGAAAGAATATTTTCAATGACATATCATCATTCTTTCCCTAGTTATAGTACTTGAAGCACCAAATATCTCCAAACATCCTCAACAGCCTCTTTCTAACAAAATTATTTCTATCTTCAAGCGACCATTCGGAATAAGTCATCTGCCTTTCTTGACTCAGTCTGTTTCCTACATGACACTTTGCTCTCACCTGAGCTACCTTCAAGAGAGTAGTTGTTTACCATTCTGAAAGATAATTCTGTATTTGAACACAGAGTTCAAGTGGAAGTTTCTTGCAGGATAAATACATTTCCAGGAATGCTGAGGGTTAACTTTGTTATTTAAACACAGAGTGCCTTAGAAGAGGTTGTGACTGGCACCACTCATATTCTTAAGCATCACTAACTTAGATGCAGGTTGATATTTCATCAGCAAATGTTCCCAGCAACTTAAGCCATGCAAGTATTAGAGCTCTCACAGCCATCTAAAATAATCTGGTTAAGTCTACACTGAATTACACAAGGAAGGCTTGGAAATTCTCTTCTGTTGATAGGCCAAAAGATGCAAAAAAAAATTCCAGTAAAAGGACAGCTGCAAAAAGTTTTTTGATGAGGATTACATCTTTAGCCACCAGAACCATCTGCTAAGGAAACGTGACCTTGCATTGGTAAGCTGTTGTTTCTCTCTTCAGAACAGGGCATTGTAGTACTGGGACCATACTTTCAGTAGCTGCTCTCTCATTGCTTCCAGCAATGAGACTTCAACATTAAGGCTCTTCCTGGGGAAGAATTGGCCATTGGCATTTTGACCAAGAATCTTACCTTGATCAATAAAAAGCAAAGCCAATTTCTCTCAGTGCATCCCAGTGAGACAGTCTGCCAGACATGCAAACTGTGCTTTTCTCAAAAACCTACACATAGTTACAGATTTACTCAGTTCTCTGGGTAACCAAAATAAAGAGTCTTTCATTAGAAGATTCTATCTGGAGGAATTTTTGCTATATTGATCAATACAGATAAAGGCAGAAAATATTTATCTAATGTCTCATGGTGGTCAGGTAATGAGGTTGCCTTCTTCTGCCCTGTTCTTGAACAAATATTCCCACAATAACAAATGTGCTGTAAAGACAGGGAGAATTAATCCTAGTTGAAAGGTGGACTGGTAGGTAAGTTTTTTCAAGGAGAAATCACTTTTTCAATTGGTTCAGCTGTACCAAAACCTTGCCTTTGAAGCCAACAGATGCAGATATGAACTCCCAGCTCTTTGATACATTTCAAATGAAATAGGCAGATAGTGAATTCCTATTTTTGGAACATTACTTCAGAAAGTTAGAAAAATTCCTGTGTCCTTTTAAGTTACCAAACTCTCCAACAGTACCTGCTAATGCGATACTTTAGTTAAACTGGGGCAAGAACAAGCCCTGCCAGACAGCTTATCCTTCTGTTCAAACTTTAATTAAAGGGAAAAGACTTTTGTGCCATTTTGCACTTTAAGTTGTAGAAGCCAGTTACAGTGCTAGTTATGAGACAGGTCTTTTGAGAGCACTAACAACATTGTCCTTGTACTAGTTTAAAGGACTGCTTATTGGAGCACAGCAAGAGTAAATAATATTCCAACCTGCACAGTCTACAGCACATTCAGCTATAGGGTGCCTTACACTGCCTTTCACCCCAGGCAGACACCAAGTGAAATGCAAGCTTGTTTGATTTCACTAGAACTATTTCAAAGATAACAGTGTGTGATTCTTTAGAGCACCACTGAAGCAATTACAGAGAACTGTCAGTCAAGTTCCTTCCATGTAGCCTGGTTCTTCAGGAAATGTGCTAACCATTGGAACAAATCTGGCCATAATGTACACAGTAAAGTACTAAATAATTAAACATGTTGCTCAAATAGATATTATGGTTCACAATGAATGGAATAAAAATAAAAATTAACAGAATATATTGTAGTTTTACCATATCGGCCATATTTAAGCCTTTTCTCTCATAAGTTATTCACAGGCATTGTAGGTTGTTTTCTTTTATTCATAAGTCAAGAATATTGCATGTCTGGTAGAAAAATAAAAGAAGGAAGAAGGATGAAGTCATAGAACAACAGAATGGAGGTTGGAAGCAACTGTAAATATTATCTAGTTCCAATCTCCCTGCCACGGGCAGGAACACTTTTCACTAGACCAGGTGACTCAGAGCTCCATCCAACCCATTCCTGAATACTTCCAGGGATGGGGCATCCACCTGCCATGAATAAAAGTTCAAAGCAGAGGTAAATGAAAGACTGGGAGGACCCACAGGACCACACCCCCTTCACAGGCCAGTGTCTTTCTGAAAAAAAAAAGAATCAACAAAAAAACACCACCACCACCAAAAAAACAAGGGCATTTCTCCCTCAGCCTTTTGAAATCACATTGTTACTCAGTTCTGACACAAGAGATGATAGAGACAGTCTCATTCTCCAACCAAGATCTCACTGGAGAGTCTGAAGAACTCCATAAGACCAAGAAGCAATATTAAACTTGTATGCGACTCTACTTTCTGTAGAGTAGGGCAGAAGCTACAAGGTAGGTTTTAGCAAACCAAGAGAAACTGAAGATATGGAAAAGGTCCAAAAACTCTGTAAGTAAAAGGTGCTGACATCTCCAATTATAAAACTGGTACATGAAAGAAGCAACTGGCAGGAAGGAAGACATTGCCTTCCCTTCAAGGTGAGTGGCCAATATTGGTGCATAGAGATTTGCAGAATATTTGTGGTTGGAAGGATATCCAGAAAGCAGAGCAGCTCATCTAAGTGCCATCCATCTACTTACTCCTGCAAAATACACATGTTCTTTTCTGAGAGGACTGAGGCTACACAGAACTGCCCACAGTAGGCAGAGATGAGCAGGACAGTACAGAAAAACTTACATATCTGTGTCTTGCTCTGCTGGTGATCTGGGCATAATTTTCCTGAGATTGTGTTCTGATTCACTTCCACCAACATCTAAGGAGTCTGTTAGCCCTCATATGGAGGTAAAATGCCCTACTGAAAGGTTGTTCAAGTTAATGACCAGAACAGTGTTCTGCTGGAAGATTAAGATGAGTAGTGCCTTTTCACCAGCCAATAGTCCTATTTCAAGCCAAAACACATCCAGTCTTCTCATTATAAAAACAATCCCACACTGAAGTAAAATAATGCAATTTATGTGAGAGAATGAATAAATTTCTGTTGGGTGTCAACAGAATATCACAGCCCTTTTTTCTTGCGTTGGCAGCTAGAAACTACTAAAACTCCAGAGCACCCAGGTTATGCAGCTCCTGACTTACAAGGATGAAGTAGACGTGAAAAAATCACAAACACATCATTAGCAATGTCATCTTGTATCTTCTAGAAAGAATATACAAAAGGCAAATTCAGCAGAACCTTTCAAATTAACACCTTTTTAGAACCTTCTGACAGTGAAGCCAAGGCAAATTGTACTTCAGAACCCAGATCAAAGCCGTATTTTACAAAGAACTGACATCACAAAGAAACCAATGGAAAAGTTCTTATTATCTTTGATGGGTCCACAGTGCTTGTCTCTAAACACCACCTGCAAACAAGAACAAGATTTGAGCTGTGGCTCATTCCCACCTCCTCTCCAGAGGTTCCCTAAAGGCATGCATGAAGCCTGGGAAGTTCATTGCATAGGCCTCTGTTTCAGCACCTTTTCTACGCACTCCAGGCAAGCTTCCTGATGTCCTTATGTACACATGTATCAATTCCATCTTTTAGTCATAGTAATTCCTCATATACCCTATAAAAGGAATTATATGCTTTTTTCTACTTATTACAGGATCTCAGATATCCTGCATAATTTTCCACTAAACTGATATACATTATCTTAGTAACTTTGAACGATATAAACAATGTATTATAAGTATTTTTACTGTCAAATAATTCAAATGATTGTCACTATGTGCCACTAGACTGAGGCTGCTTTTAATACACTCTAAATCTCTTTCACATAACGAGCCTTGTGTGTTACTTTTCAATTTCCAAGACAGGTCATCAGCTTCTGTGTCAAAGGCTGGTTCAGAAAAGATAAGCACTTTGTTTTCCTCTAATAATTTTTATAATTATTTGGGGGAAAAAGCTGATTCCCATCAACATCATTATTATCCTGTCACACTAATGTTCTGCCACAATCTGCTGGCAAAATTGTTCTGAGGAAAAAGGTATGTTGTGTTGATACAAACATTGAGGAGGGAACTGTATTTCAGGTCAGGGAAACAGCAAAAGGGATTTCTCTGGATATAAGAAGTTGTGAAGTAGATTCAAGGCATCCCAACAAAAATTCCATGTTTTGTCATGCTCACATATGCCCTAGGGTCACTATGTGTCACTCAGAAAAATGAAAGCGAGATTGTGCCTGTCTGCTATTTTTTGGACATGTAGTTTTAAAGCTTACTGCAAGGTCTGACAGTGACTGAAGACTCAAGCCAGGACTGACAGAATAATTTAAATACTTAAATCAGGAAATGTTAGGCATGAAGAGAATAGGAATACATAATTCATTATGAGATCTTGTTTTATACTTAATAACTAGAATGGAGAAAGCAAAATCCTGCACAAACAAGAACATTCTATATAAAAACAAGAATGGTTCTTGTCAGTGTAGATTGAAAAGCACACAGATACAAATCTTTCTCCATTTCTCAGAATAAGAGGAAGGTACATGAGGCCTCTCAGGCAATAAAAAAAATGAGAGGTGCCTTCTAAGATAAGAATTCCAGCTTCGGTAAAGAATATGAGTGTCAGTGGTTCAATTAGACAGACAACATCCAATAAGTTTTAATTCTGGCAGACTCGATCCCTGACCAGCTCTCTTCATTCTCTCATAGCAACACAAACTTTTTTAGCTGAATGAAGCAGAGATTCTCTTAGAAACAAATCAATTTACAGGTAATTAATACTCAGAGCTTATTTACATTAATACATATCTGAGTGTGTCCATTTCTCTGCCTGCACAAATTCTGTAGGTCTGATCAAAATCCACAGTGTAGTGCAAACCTCAAAAGTTTGTCACTTCACGAGGAGAGGTAGCAAAAGATAACATATCTTTAGAGTCCTCATTGTGAGAAAAAAAAAAAAAAGTAGTATGGACTCTCTTTTCACTAGACAACTGTGAATCTAACATCAGGTACACAGCCTATACCACTGCACAGATGACACACACAAGAAACAAGGTTTCCTTCAATCCCCTGCTCATAAAACTTGTCTGACTTAGTGATCAAACACAGCCCACTACTGGATTTATCCATTACATGAATAAGTCAATAAAGTCAATATCACTATGAGACAGAGGGCTTTTTTGTTGACATTTTCCACGCAAATTACAGAAGAACCCAATGCTAACTGCCAACAAGAATCAGTGAACATGGTCTCGCCTCCTGAGTCTCCATCATCAAATGAATGAACATTCTAGATGTTAGGAAAGGCCCAGTAAGGACTAATGCAAACTCATGTAGCAGTGAAAAGACCCACATAAATATGTACAGTCCTTCATAAGCAGGCTTTATTTTTCATTATGCTCTTACCACCTGTATGCTGCTATTGAGCAATCCTATGAAGTATATCAGATTTCTCACAGGGCTGTCTTTAAAGTTTCTTTAAAAACATTAAAGAAACTTGCTTGTGGTCATAAGGTGGTCTAAACTAGACAAGGAATAAAGCATTTTTGTAGTGCTCTTACTAGGCTCAATGACTCACTCAGCATCTTCAAACAAATAATATATAAAGCAATTATTTCTATTCCCATACATTAATTAGAAGGAGTAGCAAAGACTGTCTTGATGATTATCATTACTTGCTGCAGCATATCACTAATGTTCTTTAGAGCTACACACAGCAGGGTTGTCCTACCAGCAAAAGAGCTTTGTTCACAAAGTGGTGTAATAATGACATTTACTACACCAGCAGCAAATGGCTTCCTGGAGTTTTTTCCTAATCTTTTAATAGGAGAGATTTTAGTCTCATTTTGGTCAAATTCACACAGAATATGAGGACTGTTAAGCACATTCAATAGTGTTCATTCATGTGCAGTTTTATAAAGGGTTTCTACAAAATCTCACACTGGGGAATTGTCTCTTTTGACTAAGAAAATTCTCAGCACTATGCACAGCATTTCCCTTTAGGTAATTTCACTGCTAACCCAGTCTGCACACAATCAGACCTGTTATAGAAGGCTGGCCCTGGTCACCTTTCAGGGCAAAGGTGCCTCCTCACTCCTGCTGCTCCTTTCTGTGCAGTGAAGGATGTTTCAATCTATTAACTCCTACATTCCTAGGACCAGGAGGGAGAATTTTATGGTAGCCAAAATACTCAGAGCTGAGATTAAATAAAAGATGATGTAGTAAACCAGCATTCAATTGCAGTGCACCACATTGGTTGTGTTGGTGCTGAGTTGTCATTACTAGTGCTGTTTTCTCTTTAGAAAACTACCACAGACTAATGATAAAGGATTTCTTTTCTCCACTGCAGAGCAATTGTGAAACCGCAAATCATCTGCCCTACTATTAAATTAGCTACAGTCTAAAGCTTGTGTTTATAACATTTTTTCCTACTTTGCTAATACTATGCAAGCAAAGATCCCAGCACTACAGAATATGACAAGTCTTCTGCTTTTTTAGGAATTGACTCTGCATTTGAATCTTGCCAGCAAGCAGTATTTATGCTTGAAATTTCTAATGAGGTGTTTAAGACTTAAATGATGAGTCGTGTTATCTCTATTTTAATGATAATGATGATGTTGATGTTGGTTTGCCAGAAATTTACTGGAATCTGGAATGAGGATATACTGAAGCCCTGTTGTAAACAAGTACCAATGCTGCTGTCTTTATGTCTCATTTTCCATCTATGTTGAGGTCATGTCTGCTTTTGGATTAGGCAATTTTTGTTCTGTTACAAAAAGGATCACTCTAAATGAGCCTGAAGAGTCTTATATAGCTTCAGGAACATACATACAGGATAATTATCCACCCTCTCAACTTCAGTGTGGAAAAGAATCAGGCTTGACTGCCAGCACTGTTGCTATCTAAAAACTCAGTTGAGTTCCACTGTGCTTATCAAAGGCTTATCTGTATCTGACCCTCGACTTGAACATCTCCAGATGTAAAAAAACTTCAGATCAGTGCTTTCTATCAAGATCATATACTATGACACTGCCATTTCAGAAAGTCAGGTTCACTGAATATATTGAAGAATATATAACCCATTAAAACTATATGCCTTCTACAACAGACACACTGGGCTACATTACAGTAAAGAGAATACAGGCTTCATCATAAAGTCCTAATTATAAATACTTTTAAAGTATTGATAAGTGCTTAATACAGAATTTAATGATCAATAAATTTTTTGTTATTAAGGTACAAAAAGTCTATTGCTTTGTTACGGTTTTGTTCTGCTATACTTAAACTGACACAATGTGCAGTGCTCAGGTTTGTAATATCTATTAATTTGTGTGTTTGTCATTGGTAAAGCATATAGAAATGAAACATTGATACATTATTAAAACTGATAAGCTGTTCTACTCTGTAGAGCTTCCTTTACCACATCTTTATTACACCATTATCAAAGTCCTACCATTTCATGCCTCATATTGCCTTCACTGTCTTTTCCTTCTTAGGGAAGAATGTTGATCAGTACAGCATTTTGGTTTTCAATAAGAAATTATTCATTTTCTCTCATGCAAATCTTAAAGACCATTTAAGAGAGACATTTGCTCTTTCTTTATCAATCTTTCTTTATCAATCTGCTCCTTATCATTCTTATGCATGAGGAAATCCACATCAAGGTAGAAGTGTTGTCCTTAGAACACCATCATCTGTTGCTACACAATGCTACTCTTAAGCATGCGATGAATTCTGACAGAACATGTGCAGACACAGGTCCCACTGGGAACCTGATGTTTACATACAAGTTAAAACAGTTGGCAACTCTGAATTTTTTATGATAGGCATCGTAAGTTTACTCCCATTAACTTCCTCATCACAGAAAGAAGGTAATGCTGACAAATGTCTGGGACTTTGGTCAAGCCTCACCTCTAGTAGTTAAACACCCATAAATCACAAAAAAAAACAGATTCTAGAAGATGGTACACAGATACAATGGCCATTGTTAAGAATTGCTAGTATTGTATTACAGCTTCATTAAAAAAAAAATAATCAGCAATACAAAGCCTGTGTTAAATGAAGAATGAACTGGTTAATGGAGAAAAAAAAATTGAGAAGACAGCCACCAAGCCAACAGAGGTGAGGATCTGACTGAGTCTTTAGTACAGGTCTAAAAGCACATCTACTAAAACTGTGCAGATGACAAAGTTTAACAGAGTTCCATGAAGTGATGGACTTTATGGAGAGACTCAGACCAGTAACTGAGCAGAGCTCTTATTGCCGTTTTGGGTAAAAAGAGCTTACTATGACCATTAAGGGTCATCCTGGGGACCAAGTAACTGTTTTATGTTTCTGTACAATATCAGTGTGATGATCAGCACTGAACTATTGTGTTCTTTTCCTTAATTTTTTCTTGTAGGATGTAAAAAAAAAAAAATAAAATCGTAGAATAATTTCAGAATCTATTCATAAATTGAGAGCGATAACTTGCAGGGAAAACCCTGTACTATACAGAATATTCTGTGCTCTTGTATGATTTTGGCAACTACACAGTGGTTGTCTTTGACAGAAATGAATACAAAATTAAGGTTAAGGCCAAATCTCTCTCTGTGAAGAGTATTAACACAATAAAGAAACTGAAATACTCAGACTATATTTCAGAAGTCATTCTGACTAAAAATGGATGCTGCTCAGATGATACATTATTGGTAAGCACTTCAATGCAGTTCAGTTGGTGATGATTTATGAACTAATATACTGAAGTGGGCTGAATTAATAATCTAATGGTTCCATCTCACCTTGAATCTGTCACATTCTTTTTTACAGCAAGAAAATTTGTTTCAAAGATTAAAAATGCTGGTGGGTAAGATTGTCACAGTCCTTATGTATTTGTACAAGGATATATAGCCCCATCTCTAACTCCTCATAGCTGCAGTAAGTCTTAATCTGGTAGAGGAATAAACTGCCTGCCTCTTGCTATAATGAAGAGAAGAGAAAAGAGAAAAATGTTTCAGCTGCTTTCCCCACTTGTGCAAGACTGGATGAAGACAGTCACAGGAAGCTGTAAGGCTTCTCTCCATTTATGTAAGAGGAATTTGGGCTCAAAGCAGGAAAACACCCTTCAAGCAGGCAGCACTCCAGCAGTGACTTGGATGCATTTTCACATTTAAGCATTGTGCTTTCACAAACCAAACAGACCATTTCAGGTGCTCCACACTCCTAGAGCTCCATGCTGTGAGATGTTGAGCACTCCGCAAAGCCTGGGAGATGCACAATGCACAACACTGAAACGAATGGACTCAGTCTGCATATTTAAATTTCAGCAACAGTGCTCTGCAAAGGTTCCAAGAGATGCATTCCTGAAGTGCATGAAGCTGAGTTGAAGATACAGTTGCAGATCCTCTCAGTCTTATGAGTAATAATGAGATTTCTCACCATTTAGAGCATACTAATGACTGAAGCTACTGCATTAAGTTATCAGAATGTTTTCCTGGCAGTTATAATTACAGAAAATAAACAAATATTCACTCGCAGTTGTCAAATGAACAAGGCAGGATATTGAAGACATGTCTTTATACACTACTACAATGGCTTAGACAAGCACTTAGGCTAGTGCTTCCCTGTTGACCCACAGTTTAATTTGCAAAGATTTTAATTTATCTGCATTTTCCACCTCCTAGGTAAAAAAATTTTGAGAGGTGAAAAAAAGCACAAAAATATTTTAAAATTACTTAAATAATATTTTTATCTCTTTCACTGATGGAAACAAATAAACTCAACAGTAACAAGAACAAAACACATAAAAACCCAAACAACAATGAAAGGAGAGATGGTAAGGAAAAAATAGCAATATTCAAAAAATATTAAAATTAGATATTTCTACTGAAAAATGTATTTAAGTTCTTCTTCAGTTGTCTTAAATGTCTGGATTATTGTCTCTGAATATTCTTACAGAACTCTAGTTTTGATTAAACAACTATTGTTTCCAGTCTTCAGTTCTTTAATGCATGACTTTGAAAATTTCTTGATTTTTGTGAGATTTGTAGGTTGGAATACACATGGATATCAGCTTCATGCTCACATCAATCTTTAAATGGAACACAAGTAATTGGGGCAGGAAGTCAACCACAGAAAACAGATTAAGCTAATATAGTAATGGAGCCTAACTCTTTTTAAAAAAATGCTTCAATCTTCCTGTAGCCTACTTTCTGCAACTCTCATTCACATAGTAACAAAATTACATAGATACTAAAGTAATACTAAAATGCTTCAAGACTGAAGTCCTACAAGAGCTGATAGATCCACTCTTACAAAGCTCATAGTTTAAAACTAGGCCAAACACTGTCACTAAATCTTGCATAGCAGAAACACTTCAAACACCCTACAGAGAGTTTGCCATGCTTTTAACTTTGTGTGAAGGCATTACGTCTCAAGGCCAGGAAAATCAGCCTTTCCTCCTTAAAATTTCTTGAGCAAAATAATCCAGGAGAGTTAAGAATGACAACGGCCATTACTGAATTGAATTATTTGTCGAGATGGATGTTTGGAAGGAAAATTCCTTAGTCCAAGCGTTTGAACTGTGTGCTCAGAGTTGTGTTCATCATCCCCCCAATAGATCTGTCCTCCATGTATGGTGGTGATTGCAGAATCCTCAAAATTCAGGAACTCTCTCTCAAATCTGGCCACAAGCTGTTACTGACACAGAGGCTGAACAGTGCTTTTATGAAGAGCTGCATATCTGGAAAGCATGGAATTACTAGTTTACCAAATCTAGATGAGTTTTAATGAAAAAAAAAAAAAAAAACAACAACTTTGGTGCTTTAGGAGAGACTCGTCTCTGGAAGTACTGGCTGGTCATCATATCAGCCATTCCTATCTTTGGGTGATATAAATGGAAACTGAGAATTTAAAAATACAATGGAAAGGATGTTATACAATGGGTATGGGACATGCAATGCACTGTTTTAAAGGTTTATGTGATTAATAAGTAAGTATATAAATCATGTATGATATGAACCACACGTAGCAATACAAACACATTTATTTTCCAATGCTTTTTTTTTTTCTCTCCCCAGGTGACCCAGCTGTTATGAACATCTTTGCCATTAAAGGACTCTGGAATTAATGAGAAAAAAATCCATTGAAATATTTCTTTATTGAAGTACCTTAATGTTGATGTTTTCATAAAAAGAAAGAAAGCTAAAAATCACTGCTGGAGGAGAACTCTACTTGTCACTAATTTTGCTAAAGAATTTCTCTATCTTGCCAATTAGTTCTTTCTCACTACAACTTCCATCCATCTAAATCTGGCTTGCTAAAGCTCATCAGGATTCTTAACCAATAACACAGGGATTTTGTAAATCAGAACTCATTTTATTCATACTGTGTGCGCTTTTAATTGCATAATATTAAAGCAGGGCTTGTAGGCAGGTGAACAGATAAAGAAGAAACTCAAATAAATCCCCAAACAATTAGGCTCTGTTCAAATCAATCACATAAAATTTAGGTCCCAGTGTACACTGGACTCATTTAAAATTTACATAGGTGATGCTGTCATCTGACATGTCCCACTGAAAGGCTTCACCTACGTTCTAATCCACAATTGCATCACTCTTAATTCCTGTATTTTCAGCAGTTCTTTGATATGCATAAATATGGAGTAGATCAGCTCCTTAAGAAAAAAATTCTCATCCTCCTCTGACAAATATAGTAAATTTCCTTTATTTATCCAGTCCAGAAGTGATTTCTTAGGGCCATGAAGGTAAACTGAACTCTGAATTACTTTTGTATTATGTTATTAATTTGTTCAGTGTATTCCTTAAGGTGTGCTATTAGTCAGAAAAATCATGACTGAAATGCCACCCTTGCTAAGCCCAAGGGAGATTGATGAGTAAATCAGAGACAGGAATGTGTCTTCTGATTCCCAGATTCTGCAGACATTGACTTAACTATATCAAATTTTCTCATAAGCAATTTACTAGGAGTAACACTCACAAATTCACTTAGGTGAATAAAGGATTCATAAGAACACAGTAATAGCCATTTCCCAAACCATTTTCCATTCCCTATCAGGGCTGGATGTTACCATTTCTTTATCTATAATTTAAGTATGATTTTAATAATGAAGGAAATAAATATATTCATTCAGGGGGAAAACTCCCGTTCTTATTGATAAGGTTTGAGGTTGTCTTCTTGTTCACTGTATTTTGTCCAGGTCCTTCTCAAGAGGCTTTAAAATGCTCATGTGTAGAAAACAAGATATGCACAACACACTTGCAGAGTCAGAGCACATCTGAGGGTAGAAGCTCCAAACACCCTACACAAAGTGGGGTGGACTGCAGGTGGTTACTTGGGCTTTGAGGATCTTTAAGGACAGAGGCTCCACAACCTCTGAGCCACTTATTCCACTGTTTGATTACAAATTAGAAACAAAACAGACTATTCTTACATTTAAGTGCAATTTCCTCTATTTCATTTTTCAGCCATTTTCCCTTGTCTTGTTTTCATGTCCTTTAAAGCACTGGAAAGAGTCTGCCTCTATATTTTCTTCTCCCAACAAATGTTTATAAAAAGCTTGGTAAGTTACCCTTGAGCCTTCTTTTCCCCAGCCTAAACAGTTCCAGCTCTCAGCCTCTCCTTGGATGACAGGTGGTCCAAGCCCTGATTCATACCCATGGTCCATCACCAGATTTGTTCCAATATGGCTTTTTGTCTCTTAGATCATGAAACCCAGGACTGTGTTATAGCACTCCAGATATGTCCTCAGCAGGGGAGAAGGATGACCAGACCAGACCCCTGTTTCAAAATCCAGTTTCTGAAATCAAAATCCACTGTTCTCATGTTTCACACCAAAATAATTTTTTGTCCATCAAGTTAGAGGGAGAATTTGCTCCCACTAACTCTCCCAGAAAAAGCCTTGTTTATGCCCCAGTCCTCTCCTGTAACAAACCTTTTCCTACCTCTCCTCAACAGGATTCCTTTATGTTTCCCTCCTGCCTCTTGTAGAGGGATGCCCATGTAGAAGCCCATTTGCTATATACCACCTTCTCCCCTTCACCAGCTATACCCCTAAATCTCTCTCAGAAACTCTCTAAATCTTTCCCACATAAAGCTCACATTCCCAGAACTTTAGGAACTTCTCACTTCAAAGTCTCCCAATATTCCCCACACCCATCTTTGCTATGCCCTTCTTTGTGTCCTTTCCACAGCTGCCCTTTCCCCTTGCATTCCGTACAAGTTATCTCCTTCTCCTGCCCAGGAGAAGGCCCTGAGGGGGCTCCATACTCAGCCTCACCAAGGATTTCTTGTCACATACTTTAAGTTAAGGTTCTGAATTTCTGCAATGCTCCTGGCCTGTGCTTCTCTGTTTGGAGCATTAAAGTCTATTTGAGGTTGCTAAAGCAAATGTTTAGAAGACACCTGAGTCCTTCACCATCACTAGAATTTCCCACCTTTTTCTGTAAAGCAAATTTGTTGGACACTAATCACTCCCTGAATATTTGCAGTAGAGAAGTGAATATAGACATTAGCCTAGAGACATGATGAGCTGCACAATTTCCTCACACAATGTCAGTTTTACTGGCAAAAATCACAGGGACTGGCTTGTAGAGCTTAAGCTATACTGATACAGAGTACAGTTGTTGTCAGGATCTCCAAGTCCAATATAAAGCTTTTGCAGTGGAAAACAACAACATTCCTGTATCACTACAAATTCTTATGTGCAAGAAGCTGCACATAGCCCAACTCTGCTTTACCCCTCAACTTCAGTAATGCAAAAATGCTAATTATCTTTGCAAAGCTCTCAGGGCAATTTTTGGTGCAAAGCAACTGGCCTTCCAAGCACATTCTTGTGCAGTATGTGGCCATTCTTTTTTCAGTTAATTCTATTTGAGCTTAATGTCATGAAAACAGCATTTAAAAATCTTTGGTATATCTTCTTGCTTATCTTTTAGCACTTGAGGACTAGAGGTTACTTTACCACCATTATTCTGCCCATCACAGTTTACAGTCAAAGCTCAAAACTGAAGGCATAAACTAAGTTGCTGCTTTGAACAACTGAGCAATAAGCAAGCTTTGCACAGTAGGAAACCATTTGTAAAAAATCATTGAAAATTTTTCAGCATTAAAAAATAAAACACAAACAAACAAAACAGCCAAAAATGAAAGGAGTGTACTATGTGTTTGCAGTATGATTTACTGTATGGTCAGCATCCCCTGTAAGCCTACACCACAGACTCATCCTTCTTATCTTTTTTACCTTGTAGCATCCAGCATCTGCCAGCTTTAGCCTTTTTTTTTTTAATTAAAAAAAGACTCATCTCCTTCAGTATAGTACAAGTTCTTTCCATAATAATTATCATTGCCTTTTACAGAAGCAGAATGAAGTATCTCATCCCTTATTTTATTCTTGAATGGCTCTTTTTCCTTCTGGACCATAGCTACTATTGTGCAGAGAGGCTCCCTGTAGGGAATCTTCACAGCTGAATAGAATAACATAAAAAATTGCTTGAAAGAGACTGTTGGAGTACACAGTGCCATCAAAAACCTATTGCCAAAGAATTTTGACAAGTATATAAAAGCAAATATCATTCAGATATGAATATCAGACTATATTCGGAGTGGTGAATATGCAACAATTTGAACTGTTTGTTACTCTTCTTTAGTATTATCATTTATCCTTCACTTAGAGTCACTGTAGATTTTCTTATTTTTTATATAAAAGGACATCCTAAATTATTTGGACTGTTTATTCCTGTACTCACTGGGAAAAAGAAGGAGAATAAAACGGACAGCCCTGCAATTTCATTTTATTTGTATGAGAGCAGCAAGAGGAAAGCAGCTCCACAAGGCATAATAAGCCAGGAACCAAAGGTGACCACAACACTGGAAGTGCCTCACTCATCAGGGCATGTTCCCAGAGGTTTTGAACACAGCAGGCAGGCATGGTGATAATAGCAGAGTCTATTTATAGTCTCAGACAAAGCAAGGTAATGAACCAGTTCCACAGTATGACCTGGGAACACATACAGCAGATCAAGCCAAACAGGGCTAGAATTAGTGCTGCAAAATGGGTCCAATATCCATCCAAAAGAAAGCATTAGGGACAAAGGCACCTAAAATATTGACCCAGAAATGCTCTAAGAAGCAGGCCTAGAAACAAGACTAGAACCAGGTATACCTGTTACACACCTTAGAGTAGGAGTGCCAAGCCCCAGCTTAAATGGAGCTCCTGGGATTACAGGCACAAGGCATGGGTGGAGGCCCCAGGTGAGGCTGGTCAAGGAGACTATGGACTGGTAGTGCCCTCATGTCCCAGCCGTGGCCCAATGCCAGATTATCACTGGTGTTAATATGCAGCATCTTCCCCAACAACTTAAATCATGCAACAAGATACAGCCTCAGAAAATATGTCAAAGCAGTTTGGGTATGTGCTAGTCCCTCAAAGCAGCACTGTTACCCCAGTCTGAAGTTGTGAGCATCTGCTTGCAAAGACCAATGTCTGAAGCACATCCTGGGAGCTGAACTCCATCATCCTGAGAAGACAGAGCTTTTTGAGAAGCCTTGGTCAGCCTTGGAGCTCAGCTGCAAGGAGTTTGTATAGAAGCTCTGCTGAGCTTTGTCTCAAGGCTCCTGCCCCTACCTATGCTACAGTTGTGCTTGCTCCCTGCCATGCTGAAACATCCATCTTTTTCTCCTTTCTGGAAAAGCATAAGCTCCTGCTGCTCCAGGGACACATTTCTACTCATGGGAAGAAATCTCCGTCTACCATGAACATGTCCTGGGAGCAACTCAAGGCCAACTCAATTCTTGGTTGTTGTACTGCTTCCCCAGTAAGTGCCGTAGACATTGTGCCATGGAATCTGAAGAGTGTTTCACTGGAAAAGATACAGCTCTCACAGATTATGCTAAATTGCTGAGCATGGCCATGCTTCCCATCTTCAGGATTTAAGTAGGCCTTGATCTTATGTGGAGTGAGACCCAAGTGGACACCATATCCCCTTCCCTTTCTGTATTCATGATTTAAAGAGGCAGAAAGCAGAAGGAAGCTGTATGGGGCACTCCACCATGTCTCTCACCTGTGTGGCAAGCAGAACAGCACCCCACAAAATATAAATGCTCCACAGCTGATATAGCATCACTGAGACAAGTCACAGTAAACAGTCCAAGCTAACATAGTAAAATACTCAAATAAATGTTTAGAGAAAAGACTCCAGACATAGTTGAAGAAAAAATATAGACCAGAGTCACAGAATCACTTGGGCTGGCATTTAGTCCAGCTTCCCTGCAATGAACAGGGACATCTCCAGCTAGATCAGGTTGCTCAGTTTCATCCAATTGGATCTCTAATATTCCCGTGAATGGAGCATCTACTATGTCACTGGGCAACCTGTTGCATTTCCACACACATAAATGAATTCTTGTATCTACTCTAACTACTCCAAGTCTTTCCTGTACCGAGGACCCAAGAGTTGGACACAGCACTGCAGGTGGGGTCTCACCAGAGCAGAGCAGAGGGGCAGAATCCCCTCCCTTGCCCTGCTGGCCACACTGCTCTGGATGCAGCCCAGGACACGTTTGGCTTTCTGGCTGCAAGTTCACACTGCCAGCTCATGTCCAGCCTCTCATCCACCAGCACCCCTAAGTCTTGTCCCTAGGGCTGCTTTCAACCTCTTCATCCCCCAGCCTGTGCTGGGTTTGCCTGGACTGTGGTGCAGCACCTTGCACTTGGTCTTGTTGAATCTCAGAAGGTTCACACAAGCCAAATCCTCAAGCTTGTCCAGGTTCCTCTGAATGCCGTCCCACTCCCCACACGTGTCAACCACACTGCACAGCTTGGGGTCATTGGCAAACTTGCCAAGGATTCTCTTGATCACACTTTGTCATTGATGTAGATAATAAATTGTACTGGTCCAAATATGGACCCCTGGGTGACACGACTCATCTCTGGTCTCCATCCAGGCACTGGGCCACTGATCACTGCTCTCTGGGTGCATCCATCCAGCCAATTCCTTACCCACTGAACAGTCCACCCATCAAATCCATCTCTCCAATTTAGTGAGAAGGATGTTGTTTGAGGCTCTGTCAAGGCCTTATTTATATGACTCCAGCTAGATGACACCCTTAACTCTTCCTCATCTACTGATGTAGTCACTCCATACCTGCTGGCTGAGATGGAAAGTTGTGTGGGGAGCTTTCCCATGTTGCATTGGGTAGTACTAATTGGGAAAGGGAATTCAGCTCCCTTGCTCCTGTGGAGCATCTGCCTGAGAAAGTTAGACATGAGGCCAGTGAATGCACCATACTCAGAACAAATAAAGTCAGACAATTTCTACTCTAAACAACAGTCTGATATCATATAAAAGGTCACTGAGCATTGCTCATGTGTTTTGTAATGATTCTCTTAGAAAATTAATGTGTTTATGACTTTCTATACTTGTTTTATTTGAAACACCAATGACTTTGCTATCAAGTATCAGCCTTTATAAAACTTCATCAATTTATTCTTTGTATTAAGTACAGCCATATTAATTTGGTTGCATAACAAATGCTTGTGGAATCTGAATACTCTGAAGGACTTGAAAGGAACAGCAATTTGGTTTGGAGAGGCTATTAAAATCAAGTCACTTGGCAGTGAACTGGAGATTAGAAGTCCCCACCATGACTTCTGGAGCATATCAGTGCTTTCATAAAAAATGTCCCATTTTACCTTCCCCTCATTCCTTCACTTTTTATCAAAATGTGCTCAGTTTCAAGCAACTGAAGCCATTATCTCACAACAGCATCACAAGTGGAAGTTCTCTGATGATGTTATAGCCTCAGATTTAATGCCGCATTCTTGCATGTAATTGTGCAATTAAATTAGGCAGAACTCTTGAACAAACTGCTTCACCTGCTTTATGCTCATTCTCCCTCCATTCAGCAGCAGCAGTAATTTCCTGCTGGCAGCTTTCAGACATGGAAAAACTTGCTAGTACACAGGAATAAGGTACTTCCAAAAAGGAGCCTCTGTTTTCAGCATTTGGCAACAGGCAACAGCCAGCTAGACTACATCACGGCACAGCAAGACATTATCCCAGCTAAAGCACTTCATTCTACCTAAGACCATGGGCATGTCATTGAGGGACTAGCTTTCACTGAGGGGAAAATAAGCCAGGTGCAGGCCTGTTTTGCAGACTCATTTGAGCTTGATTTTTAGCTCTTCCTATTGAAAATGTTGTTGGGCTCAGTCTTTACTCGGTACTCAAGAATTTGCACCAAATTAGACACAGAGGCATTTAATGTTTTTTGTCTCTGCTGCTCAGACTTCCCACTGAATGGATTCCCTTGCTCTGCAGTTTGAGTGGCAAATGGAGATATTTGGCTTTACAAGCCATCAGTCTAGGTTGAGCTAATGGAAATAGGAGAAAGGCAGTGGCTATCCTCTCATTCCATTCCAAGACTGCAAGGGAAGAAGCAGACTTTTCAGGTTTCATTAATTACATACATCTACAAAGCTTATTTTTGGCAGAAAAAGGCTGTGATTCAGATATACAACATTAGCAACTTGTTTGCCTGGAACAGCAAATCTTCCCCCACCAACCAATATCAGAATATTTCTGTTCCAAAGAGTATATTGGCACACTGCCTTTGTTGCATGAAAATATAGCCTATTGGGAACAGAGACCCCTTTTAAAATCCAGTTTTCATCTCATCTCATCTTATCTAAGAAATCAGATGGTTGTCTCAGCCTAAGGTAGACATTACTACTAGCAGTTAATGTGTCAACAAACATTGCACCACCACTGCCCATTGCCCTGTATGAGAATGTCAAAGAAAGTGAAAAGAATGTCATTCATTCATTGAGGGCCTGAGATGGAGGATTTTAAAAATGCATCAGAATAAGTTGAGATTTTAGCCCAGATAATTAGTTCCAGTAAGTAGACAAAGGTAGACTTCTGGCTGAAACAGATATAGGAAGAAGCCCTTTCATAGCCACGTTGTTCTGCTTATAGCTCAAAAAAACAGCTGGAAGTTAGGAGGGGGTTGTCAGATTTTATACAAGCTCAAATTGGGTGCCAGAACCCATGAGGTTTTGTTCATCTTCCCTGTGTATTCAAATACAAAGTGCAAACTAGGGAGTGAGAAAGAATTCATATTCTCTTGACATCTGGTAACAATTCTTTGTAAATATTCAGTAAAGGAAAACCCTAATTAGGGTCTGTCCAAAAGACCACAAGGGACAATTTCAGGTAAAGGTGATTGGTTAACCTTGGTTGAATGACAGGTGTCCACCAAGCCACTCTCTCACACCCCCTCCATAGCATGACCAGGAGAAAACAAGATGAAAAATTTTATGAGTTAAGAACAGGGAGATCACTCAACAATTTACCATCACAATCAAAACAGACTTAGCTTGGGAAGAATAATTTACTTCATTGACAATTAAAAATATAATAGAATAGAACTGTGAAAATAATATCACCTTACACTCCCCCCTCCCCCCAAAAATAAACTAGAACAAAATAAAACCTATTTTCCTTCCACTCCCAGGCTCAACTTCACTCCTAACTCTTCAACCACTCACCCTGTCTCAAGAGACGCCAGGGGATGGAGAACAGGGGTTACAGTCACTTGATAACACTTCATTTCTGTTGCCCTTTCCTCCTCACACTGTTCCCTACTCCAGTATGGGATCCCTCCCACAGGATACAGTCCTTCTCTAGGTGCTCCAGTGTGGATCTTTCTCATGACCTGCAGTTCTTCAGGAACTGTTTCATCATGGGTCCTTTCCATGGGGTTCAGTACCTGAGGAATAGAGTGTTCCAGTGTGGGCTCCCCATGGGTCACAGATGCTGTGTGTGTTCCTCTGCATGGGTTTCACCTCCTGCCAGGAGAGTGTGGGCTCTGCATGGGCTGCAGCTTTCTTCAGAACATGTCCATCTACTCTGTGGGCTGCAGGGACACAACCTGCTTTGCTATAGTCTTGCCACAGGCAGTATAGAAACTTCTGCTCTGGTGGCTGGAGCACCTCCTCCCTCTCCTTCTCTGACCTTGGTGCTGCAGGACTGTTCCTCTTCCATTTAACTCACTCCTCTCTCACAGCTGCTGCACAATGTTTTTTACCCTTTCTTGAACATGTATCACACCAGTGCCACCAGTAATGGGCTCACCTTTGGGCAGCAGTGGGTCTATTTAAGAGCTAGCTGGAACTGTCTTTGTCCAATACAGGGGCAGCTCCAGGTCCCTTCTCACAGAATTCAACCCTGATACTGAAATCTTCCCTCATAAAACCAATATGGTCAGACAGCGCAGATAGGAAGATACAGCTAGAATAAGATGCATAATATCATATAGATATGGCTCATCTCCAGCAGAGAAACACATGCAAATTAAGTAGAGTTTTTCTTTAGATTATTGCAGATCAGTGGCAAAGTCAAAGAGAAAAGGATGTTCTCATACACCCATGCAGATCGATACCACTTGCAGCAGCAAGAAATATTCATATGAATTGACAGAGCCAAAGAAGAAAAAGTATTTATGAGTTTATAGGTAGGGAAATGATTTTGTATGATGGAGACAGCTAGAAAGAAAAACCACATTAGCACATTGGTAGGGCACTGGCAAATCAAAGGTTCCAAGCAGAGACTGTCTAGGCAATCCAATCACTGTCTAAGCAAACCATTAAGAAAGCTTTTGATTGCTTGTGAGAATGCCTCAGTAAAACAAATATGAATTATTCAGTCACATCCTTATATTTTAATGCTGTGAAAGTAAATTTTAAAAAAAGAAGACATAAAATGCTTGTTACTTAGCTTCAAGTAATTTTCAATACACTAGCAATGTAAATTGTTTCTGTTAAAAAAAAATAACCAAAACACCAGCTAACAAACAAAAGAGAATTAAGTAAAAACCCCAGTAGTATAGAACAGGACTGTCATTTGAAAACAAAGTGATGCAGCTGCTGCAATCAGCTTGTAGCATCAAATTTACCCAGAGATCTACAATACATTCATGGCTGGTCAGACCACCACATTTCTAACAGCCTTCAACTCTTGTCTAGTACATCTGTTTACTGCAAATCTTCAAAGTGTTATTTCCATAAAGGTGGTGACTTAGAAAGTAATAAAATCATGAATTATGTACAGGCCTCATCAGAACTGCATTTTCTGGGAAGGACACAATTAATGGATATTTTTTCATAGCAACATACATACTTGATAGAAACAAAATAAATTCAAATATCAGGAGTAATAGGTCCCACAATCTTCTATGTGCCTTAAATAGGCTTGGCATAATTTCCACTGAGAACAGTGGAAAGATTCAAGGGAAATTATTGGCAGTAGCAACTATATTATGTATGAATTCTCATTCCTTTATATTTAAATACAGAAGGAACAAACACTTTGTCAGGATTTGAGTAGGAGAGTTAAAAAATGCAGGAGTTTGGGGTCCAATTTTGTCCCAAAGGGAGTGAGTTTAAAAATGCTTGTATGCTTTTGGCAACCATTTCCTAGCTAAATATGTATATTTTTTTCCAGTGGGCTATTACTTATTTAATAAAATTAATAAATATAATATGGTCCAAGCACAAATAAACCCCAAACTCTCAAGGGTACTCTGTGGCATTTGTGACCCTCTAACTACAGCTCAGCACCTCTTGGAGCAGGTCTGGAGTGTGTTCTCACCTGCCAAGTCACTCTCACTTTGTCTTTGGCTACATCATCAGAACGGGTCACAGTGTCCACAGCTACACAAGTAAGAGCAGAGGTGTCCTGGCCAGCTCCTTCCCTTCACACTACTTGGGCAGGAAGAGCTGTCCCACACATGCATTCCATCCCACACATATCCTCAGGTCATGCCAGTACAAGCATCTTTGCATCTCTGCTGGTGTGAAAAATTTTCTGTCCTCCTATGCTGTTGTTACATTTCCCAGTTAACACAACCAGGACGGGAAAACAGCAGAAGCCTGTGCATTGCTAATCACCACACTGGAGCTGACTGCATTTCCAGGACAGCTGGCAATCCTTTCAAACAAGCATGCACATCAGAAAACAATCCTATTAGGCACTTGAAGATTCTTCAAGAAGAACAACAACATAGTATGTGGAAGATTTAGTGTAACCATGCAACAGTTTTGGTCTAACAATGCTAGCAAGAAATCTTAGAGCTAGACAGTTAATGAAGTAGTCTCTTCCTTAAATAAAAGCTCAGATTTGATGAGCTACCCGATATTCATTTAGTACTCTTAAAAGTTACAAAAAGAATAGCTTGGGAAGTGGGCAGCTTTAGTTTTGCTTGTTTGTTGTTTTTGGTTTTTTTTTGCTGTACTACTCAAAGTTCAAATGAGCAATAAAGATGGTAAGAGTGAAGCATCTTATCAAAATATGGATTCCTAAAATCTTTGTACTAAAAGTGAAATACAAAGAGAAGAACCGTTTGTTTAAGGGTGAGAGAGTATCAGTCAGAATGCCTTGCCTACATCTCTCAGGACTAAAAGACATCACTTTGTAGCTTGTAACATTTTTTCACCATAGAAGCAGTGTTTGAAATGGTACAAGGAAGACATTCTCTGAAGGCCTTCCTTATCTATAGATCCTCTGGATTTGAACTATCTGTGTAAAGGTGTTGAGCTGATTGTTCTTTGGCCAAGCAAGCAGTGAAAAATTGAGAAAGAAGGAGATAACCACAAAAACAGACTGAAAACCAGGCTCCAGAAACAGACTGGATCAGCACTGAAAGATGAGCTTGTGCACAACACAGGCTGCATGAGAGGTTTGGAATCGTAAGCAAATACATAATCTCTTTGTTTTCTCCTTTCTTCAAAGAATCAAAACCTCACACACTCTTCAAAAATGGGGAGAAGGGTACACAGCCTGAGTGCAAATAGTACAGAATTGGTGCATTCAATAAATGTAACTCATTTTCTCAGTGCCTTGCTGGTGCCTGGTAAAACATGTTCCCTTGTGCAGAAGCTTCTAGCCTGTATTTGTCTGTAACACGGGAAGAAAAGATTCTGCAGATAAGACAAAGAAGAGGAAGGCAAAAATACTTATCAGCATGGGTGAGCTTTAAACATTCAGTAAACTAGCAAAAGATAAGCCCTATACCAATGCTCATGCTCACACATTCCAGCTGCACAGGGAAAGGAAACATAAACAAGAGAGAAAACTAGCAAAATATTATCCAAAATTTTACAGGGAATAAGCCATGTGCAAAACATATGCTCTTTACCAGGAATCATTGCCAAAATGCATTTGTACTTAATCTAGTGGGTGAAGGGTGCCAAGTAACCCTACCGCCTTCTGTCAGCAGAACATAGGAAATGTTGAGAGGGCACTGGGGGACACAAAGGAAGAAAAATGCCACAAGCTCCTTCTGCTTCATCTAGAATACTGTTGAAAGCTATAAAATGTGTAGTACAACTACTGCAAAACATAAATCTAGGAATGTGGCTATTTATGCAGTTCTTAGAGCAGTGCTAGTAGGAAAAAGAATGTCAAGAAAGAACACGTTTTTCTTTTTCCCTTTTTCTTCTGTTTTTCTGTTTATTTCCCAACATTGCTCTGTTTCCTTTATCTGTTCTGCAAGACAAAGTTTTCTTCCTAGAACTACTTTCTTTTTATTCTTTCTTGTGCTCCTCCTGCTTTTGTATTTGTCTAGTTTTTCCGTGGTTTCTTTTCATTGTCTTTCTCTTCCTGGATTTCTCCCCTCCCCTCTCCCTGCAGTGGAGGCAGCAGCTGGGAAGCTGTGCCAGCATTAGCCTCCACAGTGAGCACCCATGAGGAATGTAATTGACTTGCTTCACACCTTTGCAATCAATTCCCCACGCAGCAGAAACCAAGTACTAAGTCCCCGGGTAGAGCTACGCAGACTCACGTACCTGTTAAGGAAAACAGATGCCTCAGCACCAAATTTCCAGTAAAATCCCTTGAACCAAATGATGTTTTGTGAAAGCACAGGAAAAGCCTCTGGACAGGATCAGGATCAGGAAAGCTCCAGGAAGCACAGGCTGCAGTGGGAGTCAAAGGAGTTGTAAGACAAGGCAGAGTGCAGGATGCTTTCAATGAGGAACAAATGCAGAGGGAAGAAACCTATACATAAAATCTCTTGGTGATTATGATGGTTTCCTTTAATGTGGTTGGACTAATGTGGAGAACTGGATAGGCTGTGTTTTTATTAGCAAATCAAACATGCACTGGCCATAGGCTCAACACAGACCCATTGTCATGGATACAGCCCAGCTCGTTAGAACACTGCCAGGCAAAGTTTTGGCTTTGGCCACGTCTCAGCCACTCTGACCTCTCAGGAGGTCCAGATTGCTCCAGGACACAGCACAGACAAAGGCACTGTGTTCAGCAGGGGAAAGAGAATTCAGCTGGTATGGGCATGACCTATGGCATAAGAGCCAAAGAACTGCCATAGATCTTTTGCCTAAGAGCCAAAGAACTGCCATAGATCTTTTTATTTACTAGTACAAATCCCAGAATTACAGAATAGTTGAGTTTGGAAGGGATCTGTGGAGGTCATTTGATCCAATCTCCCTGTTCAAGCAAGGCTACATAGAGCCAGCTGCCCAGGTCCATGTCCAGAGGACTTTTGATTATGTTCAAGACTGAACAATCACAAGATCTCCAGGCAACCTGTCACCCCAGCAGCAAAAGGAGTGTTTCAGTTTGTGCTCACTGGCACTGGTCCTGCCACTGGGCACCGCTGAAAAGAATCTGTCTCCATTCTCTGTGTGCCCTCCTTTCAGTACTCATAGATTATTAAAATCCCCTCAAGCCATGTCTTCAGCCTGAACAATCCCAGGTTTCTCAGACTCTCTTCTTAGGAGAGATGCTCTGGTCCCCTAATCCTCTTAACTGTCCTTCAGTGGACTATCTCCAGTACATCCACCTTGTACTGGAGAGCCCATAACTGGAATCCATCTGGAAGGCCACCATGTACTGGTACATGGATACGTAGCATGAAAATTTCATCATTCTTTAGTGCAGCCAGTAGGCACCAGGGGCAGGATTGCACCAGGCTGGCCTTGTGCCCTCCCCAGTCCTCCCAGACTATCATAGTATTCAACATCCTCAGCCTTTGTGCTGCCTTGCAGGCACATAAAACAAATCCTCAGTTTCATACTTAGAAACACCGCTATGAGGGTTCCAGCCCACATCTCCAATATCTACACACCCTGCAGAAAACAAGGAAGAGCAAGGGCAGAGAAGCATCCCAGAGAGGATTCAGTCTTTACTCCATTTAAGATCAAAATGAGACTGATTACTTGAGGAATTATTATTTTCCCCAAGTAGAAATCAAGCATCAGAAAGCAAATTTGAAATATTTTAGAGCCCACAAACAAGTTATTTTGTTTGTTTCTTTGCTGGGAATAGAGCCAAGATCTAGTGATTAAAGTTAAATTTTAAAAAGCACTCAACTATTTGCTACTTTAAAAGCTAATTTAAGGCATTTAGTGCTGGAAGCTGTTAACTAATGGAAAACTCTGTCACTATGTAGTTTTCTATCAAGGCAGACACCTCTTTCACTGTTCTTTGATGCTTTTACCATATAAGACTTTATAAACTTCTAGAGGTTACTGTCTCTTCCTATTTATTCCTCACTGAGAATATTCATAAAGATTTTTTTTCTCCTTTGAGGCCCTATACAAAAATAGAAGGGAGGACAGAATGATGGTTGGGGAGCTCACCTGGGACAATTTCACTTGTAGAGGATCAGCAATAGCCCCAAAGAAGGAACCTTCCAAATCCTTGTCCTTAACTCAGACATAAGACCCAAAAGAAAGAATCCATTTCAATGGGAGATAAACAAGCCTTGCAGTACTACAGGCTACTAATCAAAGTCTTCAATTAGCAAAGATCTTCCAGGACAAGGCCCAGTAAATTCATGAGAGGGGTAGTCCAGGAGCATCATCATAAAACCCTGATGTCCTTGAAAGTAATTTTGCAGCCAGCTAGGCCAGCAGAGATGTGTAACAAGAACCCAAGGCAATAGATGTCTCCTGGAGCCACCCCAAGAATAACATTCCTAACAGGGTATTAGAGATGTTAGGATTGGGTTTTCCAGTAGTCTTCACACCAACATGGTGCTGCTGCTACTCAGAAGATACAGCTGCACTTCAGCTGCAACACTGTACTTGTGTGATAAGACTGGAAAATATAAGTTGGGTTTTTTTTTCCCCCCTAGGATATTCCAGAATACCAAAGAGAAAGAAAAAAAAATTTGTATCAGTATGGCTGTTAGAATTCCCTGGGCAGCAGGGCAACAGAAGCAGCAAGGTCAAGCTGGTGTTAAGACATCAACTCTGAAACAGGTCATGTCTATAAATTATAATGAGTAGAATACTAAAAGGCAAAATCCTAAGGGAAATAAAAAATAGTTGAAGCTAAACATTACGAAGTTTTTGACTCAGAAAATGGTAAGTTTAGAGTGAATAAAAGGTGGATGATATCATACAGCATACAGAGCAAGCAGAACTGAGATCTGGCCTTGTGTTCTGGCATTGCAACTGCAGTCATGGAGACAAAGCTAGTGAAAATGGTAAGGGAGCACTTAATCAAGAGTATGCACCCCACTGTGGCTTCCAGTCTTTCTCCTTTAAGATGGGCAGAATGTAAAACTCAGACCAGTGCTACAACAAAGAAGTACTGAAAACTAGCCTTTTCTTCATGCAATTAGGTGATGGATCAGGCTGTAGACACCAAAATCAGCATTTGTTTTGCTTGCATGCCTTTATACTTACAGAATTGAGTATATCAAACATACAGTTTAGCACATGAAAAAGACATGATTAATAACAATTTTACATTCTCTACACATGCTACATTTCAAAACACTTGTCTTTTTCTTGAGTGCATTATGGTACAAAGTAACTAAAGCATACTTACCACATGATGGAATTAATATACACTCGATGATTTCAAGAGCAGAACTTCTCCAGTGTTCCAGAAATAGTTATAGCAGGATTAGTACTGCAATACTTGCACTCTTAGCCAGTAAATGGAGATAATCTTGTAAATTCCTGTAAAGGAATGCCATGATACAGAACTAAAGTCATCAAAAGAGTTGTGCTTTGGCTTACAATTAGTGGAAGTTCAGCATATGCAGTTACGTGTAAGGTTGATCCCCACTTCTGCAGGAAAACATTTGGCTTTCAAAATTACTTACACACTGTCCCATTGTGGTCTGCAATCTACAGCACAGTAGAGTATTAATGAGGCAAAATAACAATATACACCAAACAGCATGTGAGGATAGGCCTCACTTTTAGGTGCACAGTCATCCCTTTCAGTGGCACCAAATCTGTCTTTTTTTTTTTTTTTCATTTCCCCAGTCACTTCTTCAAGGTGAAAAAATGAAATGAACAGCAATGAGAACAGATATTGCCCCAGTGGGAGTTTTGGAACTCTCTGGTTCTAGCTTGTTTCATCTCAAGGGATTGAAAGGGTCCATCTTTCTTGCCAAAACCTTATTTTCAATGGAGATCTTTAGACTAACATGGTTACCACCCTCTCAAGGGCAGAGAAGTGGTGGGGAAAAGAGAGAGGCTCAGGTATTTGCAGTTATGGCTAAAGGCAGAGTTTAGGCTGACAAGGTGGGTTTTTTCCATCAGCTTAATGATCTTAGATTTGTTTTTACTGATGGTAGATTTGTTTTCACTTTCTGATTTATTTTAAATCTTTCAAAAACAATTTTCTTGTTTCTGCTCACTGATTGTTTTTTGTTTAATCTCATAGAACCTACCTCATTCAGCATGTGAACTTCACATATTATTCAGTTCTCTGTTCAATTCCTGAATCCCTGAAGTAACATAGATTTTCTTCATAGCCCTGTTATGAGGTCCCTAGGACATTTATTTTCTCTCTTGCATGTGTTTTACCAGAACTTAACAAAAAAACCACTCCAATCTCAGCAAGGGATCTCTAAATTAGCCACCTAATACCATCACCATTTTATTGGACAAATTAACTAAACCTTCAGCATTCAAACAAAACCAGAATTCATTCCACCCATCAAAAAGGTCTAGCTATGAGCCCCTTATCTATCTGATTCCCAAATTCTCCATCTTCATAATCTCATTTAATTTCAAAGGAAGTTCTGTGTGGGCATGTATGTGTTTTTGTTCTTGCTTACAAACATATTGGGTCCACAGTCAACCCTAAAATATGTATTATTAAGTAAGAAAGGGAGATCTCTTCTGTATGACACTGATTTTTCTAATAAATTATAAAGTCTTAACCCGCCCCCCCCAAAACAGAGATGCTTTTCTTTATTATTTGACTAGATTGGAACCAAATTCTAACTTCTCCAGGAAAGAAAGACTAAAAGTGTGTGGCAACAGATTTAAAACAGTGAGAAGCCTGTGAAAAGGGCAGGACTGCATTTTGTCTAATCCTGACTTTCATCTTGATTGTGAATTAATTGAAAAGCAAATGAGAAATGAAACCAACAGGCAAAGCCTGGTACTTTGGATCGGGATTGATAAGCTAAGCAGCTTCTTCAATAAGAGAGTGAGAAAGTAAGTTCCACTTACCTCTCATTACAGGTAAGTGGGAATACATTCCCATTTCTGCACTACATTAGTCCAGTGACAAGTGCCCAGAAGCTGCAGCCCTTAGAGAACACCAGATGCCCCCCTCTTGTTGTCCTTCACTTATCTGGTACTCAAACAGCATCTTCTCACCTACTAATGAAATGCAACATAAAATTTTTCAAGTTACCTTTAGTTTTACCTTTAGTGGCAAAAAAAAAGGGGAAAGAAAATTACTGAGTTGAGACACAAACTAGAAAGATGTCCTTGAAAATTCCTTTCACAGCTATATTATTTATTAAACCAGGCTAGGGGAAGATCTGTACTTGTATCAACACAGGAAGGATACAAATTCTGCTTTATTTTTCAGTGGTAGTCAAAGAGAGTTCAGCTCACAAAGATCTAATCAATCCTTTTGCAATTAATTTTGATATTTGGGTAGGAGACTGGAGTCTAATGAGGGTTTTGGTGATTTGTGCAAATTTTCCCTTGCTTTGGAGCAAAAATACACGGCTTCAAACCAGATTTACATGAGCTCTGATTTGGATACAATTAGAGCTCACAAAAAAATAATGACTACACTGTAGAGATAATTACTTCCCACTTTCCAAGTTAGTTGCTTTCCACTGAAAAATGCTGTTCAGTCAAAAATTACCCTTATGGAAAGACTGGTTTTAATTAAAATGCTTGAGATCCAGGGTGGAATCTGGAGAAGGACAAAATAACTCTGCATCTAGGTCATTTGGTGAGAATGGACAGAAAGTCCCAAAACCATTGTATTTGATTTGAAACACAAGCCAAAACCCAGAGGTTTCTCAAATCTCATGTAAATTACCAAATCATGGTATTGTTCACTATTCTTATAATTTGGAATACTCATTCTCCTAGAATACTCACTCTCCTAAAATAATCACCTTGTCTCCTTTTATATGTCTTGCCTTCATTTCATGCTAGACCTTTTTTTTTTCACATTTCCTATTAAATAAAATTAGCGCGGTTTTCTAGTCTGTGTCGTGGAGACCTTTTTTTTAAACTTGACTTCATAATAGTTTATGACATTGGCAATTTGTGAGGAATAAGAGTCAATATTCAGCTGTTGTAAATCAATGTTCCTGCAGCAGTTTCCCTGCAGGTCCATTGATTCATAGCAGTTGATCTTGTGATAAATATGTTTCAGTTGGAGAATAGACAAGACAAGGCAGGACCTTAACACATCAAGAAGCAATAAAGTAATGTTGTGACAAAGCCCAGTTAAAAAAGGTATCTTGGGAAGTGGCTGGGCAAACACTACCAGCCTCCTCTGCTTATTAAATAGAATGAGACAGTGCTATCAAAGACTGGAACATCATGCAATATTTATTCCTTCCTTCAATAAACATCGATTATAGGCTTGGTGACACATCCTCTGTTCAATAGCAGGTAATACCTGAATGCAGATTTCCTCTTTATATACGCTTCAGTATTCTTTGCACACACAAACACACACACACACACACAGAAACCTGGACACACGCTCCTGAGTGTGGAACTCTTTCTGCATTTAAAACCAAGCTGGCCATACTTAATATGAAGTAGACATAAAAATCAAAGAAAGACATTCTACAGCAAGAGGAGAATGTCTTCTCCTTACACAAGACAGCTTGTTTGAAATGCCAGATGGGTATTCGTGTTGGATAAGATGCTAGTAATTTCCACATCTGAAGCTACAGAAACTTCTCCTGATGGTTACAGGATTGAAATTCTGCTTTTCTGCTAGAAAGCAGAATTACATGGCTTGCTATAACCAAGTGTTTACTTGTGTAGGGTCAGATCACCTCTCCACATTTTAAATTGCACTTACTTCTCTTGCATTTGCAAGGAGTCAGCGGGATGGCAAGAGGAGGGGAGAGACTTTTATTTGCCTCATTATTGTCTAGGTTTTTACAAAACTTTATGAGAAGTAATACTTGTTCTGGGAATTAAGTTATAAATCTCCAACTCTTCTTGTCCTCCAGCAAGAGAAGCACTACAATTTTGTTTCGGTCATCTGGTGTGTTCTCTGTTACTCATAAACCTGCATGACTACTGAAACAGCTTTGGTCAGTTGTTCAACAGAGGCAAATTTTGCCATACTCTTAAAATATCAGGGCACGTCTAAGATGATCTGGTCTGGTGTACTCCTTTAAAGGCCTAGATTGTCTTCAGTTGTCATTAGTATTTATTGTGAAAGATTGCTATTGAGCTACAAGTGAAGACTGATACAAAACAAACAGTTTAACATATTTTAAGTTTCTAACATGTTTATCCTCAGTAGTGCACAAACTTTTCTTACTCTTTGTCTTATCATTGATGTACTTTTCAAGTGATTTCCAGTTACTTTTCATGCCCCTCATTAAGTGCATGACATTGTGTTCACTAACCCTTCTGATACTTTTATCTCTGCCTACCCACGTTGTACTTTGAGACTTGTCCCAGCTCTCTGACCTGCACTCTGACTTCTCTGTTTTATTCCTTGTGTTAAAGTTCAATGAAGAACTTATAATTTAGCCAAATTGGTTTATTTCCACACTTATTTTACAACTGTACCCTTAATATTAATCCATCAAAGAGTTGTGAGCTAACTTAAACTTGTTTTTCTTTCAGATCTGAGACTTATAAAATACCCTATGAATTCCCAAAGATAATTGAAATCCACCTTCTCAAACACAATTTTGATTTTCCTGTTTCTCCTTTATCCCTTTCTCAAAGACAAGAAATACTGTCATTTCATTATCAAATCCGTACATTTTATCTATCTATTCATTTCCAGTTACTCAAAAAGTAACTGCTGAAAAAACTGCTTTTACCCATTTGGGGTTGTAAACATACCTAACACTGGCTCCTCTTCTTTTAGTCTCAGACTATGTCTACACTGTGAAATTTCTGGCACATTATTTAGCCTCTGTTGCAGCCAATCCCTATTAGAATACTATAAAAGAGGAAAGCAGACTTCCAAAGTGAAAGATAAGACCAATTTAACTTACTTCCTTCCACTTCCACTGTTACAGGATTTGCAAGGAAAGGGTGAAGATTCACAGCCTATTCCTATAGCTTTCCAGGAACTTGTAGTCACACTGAACTTTTTCAAAATGGTGAGATCTCCAGCAGCCAAGCACTTGTGTCATCAGTATGAGGGGGATGGAGCAAACTCAAACAATTATTTTTTGTCAGATACTTCAGAGAATTCTCGGACATGGCATAAATTCACAGCTCTAAGAATATGAAATATTAATGTAGAGATAATTCATTATGTATCATGTCCAGTCATTCATATCCTATTACAGAAAAAAGAATACTTTTACTATCAAATCCAGGCAAACCCCAAATTAAACAGAGCAAAATGCCTGTGTAGAAGGGAAAGCAACAAATTTTGTTTTAGCTGAACTTTAAACTTACCCTGGTATCATCTGTTGACTCCAGCCTAGTGCAGAGTGTTTGATCCAGTAACAACTGACTTGGGTAACTCAAAATGATGCCTCAGAACATTGTTTGATAAAAAGTTACTGGTTTCTAGAGAAGAAGCTAAAATTCTCAGTGAGATGGCTATCTTCCATATGGAGATTGCAAAGGGAGCAGTCTGCAGTAACCAGGAGTAGAGAGCCACGTGAAGTCAGCATTGTATTCTTTTGAACATATGAACAATGTAATTCAAAAGGATAAGAGTGCCTTTTAAATTTTTTCTTTCTCAGAAGTGGCGGACAGATGTCTTCTGCAGATTGGCATCTACAGTTCTTACCCAGCTCCTATGTATGGACTTCATCTCAAAGCCAAGAAGATAAGATCACATTTTGAAACAGAGCTGGAGATGGAAACTCAAATGGCAGAAATTTGCAAATTTTTATGTACAAAAGTTGTGTACAGCCTGGATGTGGCAGTGATACCCATTCTTCTTAAGCTTTGACTAACAAGTAATTCCAGACATATTAAGCTAAGGATAGGGAGCACAGTCTGGCATTATGTTCAGTAGTCTGTACAAGGGACAAAGCAGATTACTTGTGATTGACAGAAAATAACTATGCAAGATCAAAATAAGATAATTCATTGCATTTCTGTGAGAAGAAGATTAGCTTCATCATTCTTGGGCTAGCAAGAAATACAAAACTCATCTATAAAGATCTTCCTTCCATTTCTCTTCACTTAATACATTTCACTGTGTTAGGTAATGATACTAGTATATGTGATATTTTCCCTTTAATTAGCCTGCTTTTAATGAAGTTAAGAAGCAAGTCAAAGAACTATGAAAAATAATTTTAAAAAAACCCCCACAAACATAATATTTGATTTTAGAAAATGAAAGGGGAAAATAAGAGTCTCCAGCAAACATCTGTGTGAAAATGCACTAAAGCCACTGTGAGCATGGACAATTCAGATTCTCTCCTGTGGCTCATAGCCCCATATTTAGAGGTGCTCTAATTTTTTTCAGGGACTCCTGCAAGAGTTACAGCTTTCAGTGGCCTTGTGAGAAATGTATATGAGTGGATATGCCTTGCACTGTAAGGTCTTACAGACAAGTACTTGGCTAGGACATATGATTCTGTTTGTCCCTAAAAGGGTATAACAAAAACACCTGTGGATTCTCTGCCCCATTATTCAGCAGTATATTGGACAAAATGCATAATGCATGATACTATGTACGCTGTATCTATCTTCCCAAGGAGTTACTGTTAAGAGGGTGTTTTTCAGTTTGCCTATGGGTCTGTCTCATTAATATTGAATGCTTGTTTTTTTGAATAATATTGTACTTGGAAGAAAAAAACCTAAATCCATCCTAATAATAAGCATCCCCTGTCCCTGGGGATACTTAGGAAGAACAAATACAGCTAAAAACCCACCAAAACTTTTACAATTGCAAATATTGAGGAACGCAGTATTATCTCTAAGATAATTACACAACAAGGTTAGTTATGTCCTATACTTTTGCTGGTATTCTGGTTTTCTGGCTAAGGCATAAAGAAGAACCAACACCATTTTCAACACTAAAACTACTCTTCTGCTGTGTAAACCACTTCAGAGACAATGTAGCCACACCGCAAAAATATTACTCAATTTTGGAATACCTATTATTCACAGTCAAAGTTTGTATGCAGCTTCTCATAAAGCATGCTGAAACCTTGTCAGCGTTTAAAACACCTCCAAATTTAAGAATGCCTACAAAGGTACTGATTTAGGTCAGATATATTTGTAATTTTTTACAATCTGATAAATTAAAGCAGGCAAAAATTTTCCAGAATGAAGATTCAGAAGCCTTGCATCCATCTTCAGTATCAAACCATCTTAACCATCCGCATCAATGCTTCGACATGTCTACATCACTTCAACAAATGGCTTGTGGGCCCCTACTTCACTCGGGCATTTTTTAAAATATCTTACTCTAGCCACATTGCAGCAGGCTCAACAAGGCAAACTACTATTAGCAATGAAGTCCAGCTGAGGATCTTTCTTCTTATTTTGTTTTGAATAAAATGTTTAATGCCAGACAGTACAAAGGCTCTCTACTTGGCCCTAGTGAGGCCTCATCTGGAGCAGTGTCCAGCTCTGGGCTCCTTAGTACAAGAAAGACAAGGAGCTCCTGGAGAGTGTCCAGTGGATGTCCATGAGGATAATTAGGGGACTGAAGTATCTCTCTTATGACTGCAGCAGCTGGGCCTGTTCAGTCTGGAGAAGAGCAGACTGAGAAGGGATCTCATTCATGATCTTAAAGGTAAGTGTCAAGAAGATGGTGTCAGTCTTTTTTCAGTGGTGTCCAGCAACAGGACAAGAAACAGTGGACATGAACTAAACTACAAGAAGCTCCTGCTCAACATAAGGAAAAACTTCTTTACATTGAAGGAGGAAAAGAACTGAAGAGGTTGCCCAGGGAGGATGTGGAATCTCCTTCTCCAGAGACACTCAAACTCCTCCTGGACATGTTCCTGCATCACCTGCTCAAGGTGATCCTGCCTCGGCAGGGGGTTGGATCAGATATCTGCAGAAGTCCCTTCCAACCTTAACAATTCTGTGAAATAGCAACAAAACACTCTTGCAAAGCTCTCAATTCTATAACCCTTTCCCAGTGCATCTTAATTTGAAATATCTTTACTGTCTATGAAAATGAAAATCAATTTTGACTTGGAAAAAACACATATATTAGTGTTCAGTTTAAGATGAAAAAAGAAAAGGATGAGGAAACAATCAGCAACAAGAGTACTCTCATGGAGTGGAAAGAAAGAATGGTGACAAGGAAAACCCCATTATTGCCTTCCTGACCTGACCCCTGCCCCCAGACACACACACACACACACACACACACACACACACATATATATACACACATATATACATATATACACACACATCACTTAGCCTTAATGAACAATTGTAATTTGCCAGTGTTCTAAAGGAGCAGGATTTGGCCCTTAATCAAAATATGGTTGAATATTATACACAAATTATGTTAGAAATGCCAAAAAAAGAGTGTAGCATGCAATGTGGCTACTCCACACTCCACAGCACAGTCTGGAAGGATCTGTGGTTGCTGCTATCCTGACAAGGCAGGAGGTGCAGAAGAGATCAGTCATGCTTCTCTGGTCATCAACTCCATCAAGGAACAGCATGCAGACTTTTGCCAGTCTCTTTTTCCCCTCTTGGTGGAAACCTCTTGTAGACATATTTCACAGAGATAAGAGAAGAATACTCACCTGAATTGTAGCATCACTGAAGAACTGCAATATGTCTGAGCCATGCTTGGGGGCTTGGACAGAAACACTGTTCACTGTTGAATATCACAGTCCAAGAAAGCAATATAAAAGTAATGAAAATCAAGGTAAATCATATATAATTAATTAGTATTTAAAAAAACCCTAAATTTTATCCTTCTATCAAGAGCATGATTGTCATAAAACATGATTAATTAAATTTCTGTTAGTCTTATGAAGAGTTTTTAGGTCTTTATTTTGGTTAGCAATGAAAATATAAACAGATGAATAAAAATTCACCAGATAAATAAGTATTCAGGAATTATTCCTGCTAACAAATACAAAATATAAATACCTGAAGATCTACATTTCAATTTTATTGTGCCGATCTAGTAATTATATTAATAGCATTTTTAAAAGATTAAAGGATTGTCTTTGAAACAATTCAGGATAGTGGTTCAAACTCACAAGAGTGAAGAGATTTTTTAGACAAAACCAACAAACCAACCTGAGCTTATCTCTCTGTTATGTTAAAAGCATGTTATCTGAAGCATTAGACATTCATTAAAGTGAAGTATGGGCTTTATGTTCAGTAGTGTCCTAGGATGTGGTGACCGATTCCACTTCAAAATATTGTGATCAAACAAACAAAGAGTTTATCATTGTATTATTTATGGCTGGAGACGATAGACTGTCTTCTGATAGGCTGGTAACCCACTTGAAATATTTGTCCCTCACCAAGCCTGGAGAGATTTTACACAATGTTCCTGGAAATAAGGATCTGAGACCATGTTTTTCATGCCCTGAACTCTTTTATGAGGATGTCACACAATGCTAGCCCAACAATGCCAGTTGGTGGCATGTCCAACAAGAGCATCAGCAGATCCAGATCTACACTGGCATGGGTGAGCATTTCAGGTATGGATTATCCTGACCAAGTAGCCAACAACCACTTAACAGAGCCGACATACAACCAAACAGTGGGTACTTCATTGTACTGCCAGAACAAGAGGACGATGTGTACAGCTCTTATGAGGCTGATGGTTAGAAAGCATCTGCATTGCTGTCCTCCCACTGGCATTATCTCCCAAAGAACTGTGTCCTCACACAGAACCCCAGAAATCATGTGAGCAGTTGGATCATGACACTGAATCCCAACAAATGAGGAACATACTTCACCATTCAGGCCACCACACCATCAGTCAGATCAGGACAAAGGCCTGATGGCTACACTACACCAGTCTGCTCCTCTTAAACACGGATTGGAGCAGGTACCTGACACCCTTAGCTCAGCTCAACTCCAGCAGGCTGCTCCTAACAGTAAGCAGTGTTTTTCAAGTTTTATCTGCTTCCAAGGAATCATTCCCCTTAGCTTTAGTTGTTCTGTCTGGGTGATAATTCTTGCCTGTTGTAGATTCATAGGATCATTAAGGTTGAAAATGACCTTTAAGGTCATCAAGGTATACATCAATATGTGTTCTTAGTCCCCACTGCTTTCAAAATGCATTTATACCTAATAATTCAGGAAAAAAAAATCTCAGTTTAGAAGTGTTTTGTCTGCTTTTTTCAGGGAAGGCTCACTCACTAAGGGACAGTAGGGAGATTTTTAAAGAGCTCTGAGTTAACTGTTTCCTTTTCCTCAGAGTCTGAAGATGTTGGACAGGTTGAAACAATATGACCTCCTGGAGGTTATGATTATGATATAGTGGTCACAGAGGTAGGTGTTTCTGAACATGGCAATACCAGGCACAAGTAAGTGTTGGCCGTGGCACACAACATGTAACCCTACCTCACTACATCAAAGAGATATTTCTGGGCAATCAGTGTTAGAGCAGCCTTGTCAAAAATGGGGAATATTTGGTTTATCCAATGGACAATTTCTAGGACTTCTAAGTATCTTCTTTACACTACTCTTACATCAAATTCCTTTCTTCAGGTCATTACAAGGCAATCAGAGTTGGTGTGCAAAGAACACTGTTGTTTTTTTATTCCACTCTAGCCAATCTACACAACTGTGTAGCACTTACACCTTCCATGGATGTTTCTGACATTTCTATTTAAATAGGAACTGTCAGAATAGCAATTAATATTTTGCATCCAGGTTAATTCAGTTTTCTTCCATATTACAAAGTATAATTTAACAGCAGAAGTGAAATAACAAGACTCTAGCTGTCCTATCTACTTATACATCAAACAGAAACACTATCTCCTTTGATGGACACTAAAAGGCCCTTATTGGCTGTCTAGTCTGTCCAGTGTCAAATTACTTTGCTGTTCTTATGTCCTGATTCTAGTTTTAGCATAGATGAAAACATGCAAATGTTTGGAAGAAAAAACGCTTAAACATTGTACTTGTTATTTATAGGACTTCCATTTTTAGGTTTTAAATTGTTTGACAACCTCGATTAGTGAAATATTCCCCTTTCCAAGGAGAGTAGTGTGGAGAAAACAATGTCTTGTACAGCATTCTGTTAATTCCACACAATGGAAAAGAAAATTTTGTCCAGGTCCAGGCAGAGAGGTGGAGAGCACACATGAAAAGTACAAAGTATTTTGAAAGGTACAAAAGGTACAATGTATTTCCTTTCTGTAGTAGTCTATTTTTATAATAAATTAACTAAAATGCATATTGAAGTGTGCTGGACTGGCTTCTCCTACATAATCATAAAAGGAAATATTAATTATGGAATAAAGTATAATTGTCCAAACCATAAACAATGCCATCAGATTCCAGTATCTGTGAATATGTATTTTAGTTTCATGGATAATAGCATTATCACAGCTTCTTGCTCAAAAAATTTCTGATGAAGCAGGTACTTCAAGTCTGAATGGCAGAGGACTCAAGGTCTGTTAGAAACTTCTCTGAAGAAGGCCAAAGACTCTCTTGAGATGCATGACATATATATGTGGTAGCAACAAGCAAGAGAAGCTCAAGCATAACCCTCAAAGTACTGCTGAAAGCAGAGAGAACTTGCCAGCAACAGGCACTTCACACATCTTTGGTATTTTTATCTAGCACATTGATTTCCATTTCCAGTTTTCAGCTTGCACAAAAGCCCCTATACTGTGGTCAGTTTGGAAGATACATATAGCAAGTTCCCACAGAAAATCAGTCTGGTCTTTCAGAGATTAAAACAAACAAACACACAAAAAAAAAAAAACATAAAAAAGCAAGTGATTCGGGATTGGGTGGTCTCATAAAAGTGACTGTTTTTTTCTGTTCCACTTTGCCATATCTTCTGGAAACTACAGGGAACAAAATTTGAAGACGTCGCACAAATTTTCCAGTTAATCTATAGGAAGCTTGCATACCAACTGTCTGAATTTCACAGGACACAGGATAAAAGCTAATTTTCAAAAAAAATCCAACCCTTCTCCTTGGAAAAGGGATTTTTCCTCTTATTTTCCTTCTTCACACAACTGCAAGATAGTGGGTAACTGTAATTACAATCCATTAATTTGCATTAGTGCACATAGTGCACACCAGGAGTACTCTTTTGAAACAGACTTCTTTACTGTGAGGCTGGTGAGGCTCTGGCACAGGTTGCCCAGAGAGGCTGTGGCTGCTCCACTTCTGAAGGTGTTCAAGGCCAGGCTGAGGGGCTCTGACCAACCTGATCTAATGGGAGCTGTCCTTTCCTGTGGCAGGGGGGTTGGAACAAGATGGTCTTGAAGCTCCCTTCCAATCCAAGCCAGTTTATTTCACTATGATTATTCCCACATTATATTCGTTTCCATTGCAGAGCAGACTGTGAGCATTCAAACATCCTCAGCACTGCTCTGCTGATCTGCTTCTATGGGGCCCTTCTTTAGGTGTATTATTCAGGGACTAATATATTAGTTTGAGGCACTGCTCTGTGAAAGGAGGTTAGAACTCTTCAGGCAGAGGACCCAGATCCCTTACTGTTGGTCACTTACCCAAAACCAAAATTTCTCACTTAGTTTTTGGGTTGGCTCTAAGCAGAGTTTACATTCCTCTCAAGTGAGATAAAAGAGAATACAATGGAAATATTTACATAGAAATTACTGAATTAAAATTTAAAATATTTGGGAAAAGCAAAATACCAAAAATTTAACATCTGAATCAATGTTAAAATACAGCAGAAAAATGTGCTGTCTTAAAATATGTTCTCTACTTTACATCTACAATTCATGCAGCTGGTCCTAATAATCTGTTCACCAATTCACCTGGTAATTCCAGAAAACCATACCATTCCATTCCCTGCTATCCTCTGCCAATTATTCCTACTTCATTGTAATCCTCCAGAGTGACACTCCATCATCTTCCCATTAAAACAAACAAACAAACAAACACACACCAACAAAACCCAAAATCAAACAAAAACCCACATTAATTTGACTAAACATAGAACAGAATATTACCTATAAGTGTCAGGGTCCAGATGGAAGTAAAAAAACCCTGCACACTGATAATCAGAAAAAAATTTAATACTTAGAAAAAAAAAGAATGTATTCCTTGTCATGCAACTGGACATGAAGCCCCCTGGTGCCACAGGATATCTCCAAGGCTCCATCTCCAAGCTTGCTGCCACTCCAACACTCACAGGCAGGCTCTGCTCCAGCTCTCAGCAAAGGGACAGGGACATGAGCACCATGGCTGCTGCTCTAACTATTGGTGCCAGCCATCCCTGTTGCAGGACAGACATAAGGAAATCTCTCCATCCCACTGTTCCCATGCTGCCTTCTGGCTCCAAAGCTCCCAGCTTTGTGCTGGCACAGCACAAAATGCATGCTTAACCATACACACTCTTTTGCCTCCTCAGCTAAACACGAGCAAACCTTTGGCAGATAAATAGAGAAAGTAATTGAGGATAGAGGTGTCTTGATTATCAGGAGGAAAGGTTAGAGAAACTCAAATCCTTTAACAGACTCTTGCCAAAAGACCAATCTTTAAAAGCCTGCAGTATCTAAACTATTGCAGCTTTCAGCTTCCTCCTCAGGGATGTATCTATATTAGCATTTACTGCATTGCAGGGTTCACTTTAAAATTAAATTTGTTTTGTATATATACTTGGGTTCTTACAATATCACTCAAGCTCTGGTGCAAAGTTCTTTCCTTCCTGGTGCTCTAAGGCTGAAGCCTTGTGTTAGAGCAGCCTCTGTCTCACCCCACCTGTGACAGTGGCACAAGGCCCTCCTCTGGCTGACACTTTCCAATCCATGGTGCACATCTAGGCCCAGCACCTGGCAAAAACACTGGACCTGGAAACTAGAGGTCACTGCAAATTAAATCCCAATTCCTACCTTTTGTAACACATCAATAAGTAACATAATACATAGTCTGAGTTTCTGCAGGCAACTCACCTCAGAGGCCTGCTGTCCTATTTGCTTATGCCAAACAGGCCTTCTGGTCTTCTATCTCTGCTCAAAACAATACTAAAATGCCATTAATTAACATATATTTACTGACGATTGAAACTTTCCTACAACTTCAAACTTTCACTGAAGAAAAAATAAGTCAGCAAATAATCACCAAGGACTGTACATACAGGTATTAAGGAATTCAGTTAGGAAAATCCAGTGTTCAAAAGTCAATTAGCCAGGCTATAGATCGTGCAGCATTGCTGACTTTAATAACCTGACATTATTCCTGTTTCCTTTATTCTATTTCATATGGCATCACCTTTCTGTCTGTTCATGAACACAGCTAGGGAGTTTGGTTGTCACACATATGCACACATATACACACTCCCTCACTCAATTTGTCCAATCCCAGATACATTTATAAGTGGACTGAGATTCCAAATCAGCTCAATGTAAATGTAGTGTGTATTTGTTCAACCAGGCTAATATGTCAGACTTAAATGCCGACATTTATATCTGTCTGATGTGAATTATTCAAGAGTGTATATTAGCAAGTGCTCTCCCTTTCTCTTCTGTTAAGCTTTGAGCTGGTCCCTTGGGAGCTCATTATCTACAGTGGGTTTCACAAGGGCTTGATGTGACTCTACCAGAATTGTTATTTTACCTTCCCAGAAAGACTGTGATACTCTTCCCAGACACCTACAGTTCAATTCAGAGTCGACTATTTAATTGTCTAATAGGAGTGAGTATCTTTCCCATTGAGCCAAAGTAGTGAAATTGAATTATCTGGAATATTACCGAGATTTTTTTCCAGAGACAGACAGAGCCATTGGACAGGTATTGCTGAAATAATTTCAGGGCTGTTACTTTCCCTAACAATCTGCTTCGACTTACTTTTCCCTTGCCAAAGGAGGTTTTGATTTTGCTTTTTTAGAAGCACTTCGGGATGACGACGGGGCCCGATGCCAGCGCCAACGCGGGAGATGAACGGCAGCCCGCAGCTCAGGTGCCGCACCCCGCTCGGCAACACCGTGTCAGCAGCAGGGAGGCGGTGAGAGAGCTTGTCCATCGCCATCTCCGCCACCTCCCAGCCGCGCACCACCAGGCTGGCGGGACACGGGAGCCGCGGCATCCCTCTCCCGCCCGTCCGCTCCACCATCACCGGCGCCTCAGCTCGGGCGCGGCTGGGCATCGGCAGCCAGGGCTCCCCGCCCTGAGGAGCTGGCAGCAGGTTGGCTTTTCCCGCTCGCACGCCACGTGGCACGGCCCTGCCGCGGGATCTCGTGGCTTTTCCCGGGATCTCCGTCCCCCGCGCCGCCGGACTCCCCGGGGTGCGCGGGGCCGCGGCGCCCTCTGCGGGCCACGGCGGGAAGCGCGCGGGGGGTGCGCGGGTCGGTGTGAGGCGGGAGCGGCGCTGCGGGAAGGACGGGAAGCAGCGCACTTTCCCCCCGGGAGCCCTGGGTTAGGAGGTTAAGAGCACACACGGCCCCCCGTGCCCTGCCTTGGCGGGCTGGAGCCCTCTCAGCTGCCGTTTGGGCACGGCCCGGCCGGCGCTCCGCACCCCCGCACGGTCCGCGCAGCACAGGCGGCTCCCCGGGGAGCCTCGGTGTCTCGGGGCTGCCCAGCTCCCTTCCTGGAGAGGGAAAAGCAGCCCGACCACTCGCTTGCCTCCAAACTGTAAACTCTAAGGCACAGACTCTGTGGAATGGCGCCTGAGCCCAGAGCTGGGTCCGAGGAGCGGCTTTTCCCGGGAGCTGAGCTGCGGAGAGTTTCGGGGAACCGCACGGCTACCCCAGCCGGCCCTGCCCGTCCCTCTGCGGCCTCGGCGTGGCAGCCCGGGCAGCCCGAGCTTGAGGGCGCTTCCTCCAGCCCCGAAAAGCAGGAGGCGGGAGGGCGGGACAGTGTCCGAGGCTGCTGCGGACACACCTGGCGAGCATCGCCTCGGGGCAGCACCGGCCCGGCCGAGGTCGCGGGGAGGGACAGTGTTCCCTGCAGCGGCCGGAGGAGACTCTAGTAGTTCAGTGGTCAGCGAGGGAGAACCCACGCCGAAGGCATCTCCATCCACGTCTTTTGCGGGGATCGTCCATGGCTTTATGCTTTGCTTTGCTTTTTAAATAAAATGAGTGTCCCGTCTTCCCGAGCAGATGTTTAGGAGAGGAAGGAGAGGATGGGGGCATTTGTGACCGCGGGCTCAGGTCACCGGAGGCCTCAGAGAATGGAACCCAATTCCCCAGACCCCGCACCTGCCAGCGCCGGCAAGCGCGGCCAGGGCGAGCCCTCCCGCCTGCGGGCGGCTCCCGACTGCCGGAGCTGCCGGTGCTGAGGGCATGAGTCCCGCCTGGAGCCTCCGGCAGGGGACGGAGGTGTGGGCATATCCCCGGTCAGGAGCATTTTAATTGCCCAGCTGCAAGCCAGCCGGGCGCGTCCCTCCGGGGAGAGCCGGGAGCGCCCGTCGGGGCCCGGCCCGTGGGGCAGCGCCAGCCCCGCGGCACGGCGCTCCTCCGCACCCCGCGGCGCCGGCCGGCGGCGGGGACGGAGCCCCGCTCCCCCCGCGGAGCGCGCACACCCCCGGTGCCGGTCCCCGGGGCGGGGAGAGGCGGCAGCGGGGGGCTGAGCGGGCGGGGGCCCCGACTGCGTCAGAAATGTGTAAACACCGCCTCGGTGCCCGCCGCTATTTAAGGGGCCGAGGCTGAGTCTCCCCCGACTTCCCTGCTTGGGCACACTCGGGACTCACTGCTCCCGACTCGAGAGGGACCTTGGAAAAGCGCAGCGGAAAGGTAGGGAGCGCCTCTTCTGACGGCACCACCGCTGAGGGCGGGGAGGCAGAGGAAATGGGGATGCCCGGCGCTTACCTGTGCGGCGGCTCGGAGGGCATCCCGCTCCGTGCCGGAGGAAACGCTTCCCGGCGGGGAAGAAGAATTCCGGCCGCTCCCGACGAGCGCGGGCAGCCGGGTGCACCCCAGGGCGGGGTGCGGGGAGCGGCGCGCAGGGCTTCCCACCGCTGGGCAGCTGGGAAGGGAACCGGCCAGCAGTGGTGGGACGTGGGATTTGGAAACCATAGCAAGGACATGAGTACTTAGATATGTGTGTGTGGGTGATATATATATATATATATATTTTTTTTTTAACGTGTATGTGTGTGAGAAATACAGGACTCGGGACAGCTGAAAGGTGCAATGCACCATCAGTCTCCAAGTACCCAAACCTAGATGGGTCCATCACTAATAACCACACTGGAGTGACATTTTGACATTTCAACTTTCTTCACTCATCTCCTGAGAATATTTTAAAACCCCCATGGTTTATATACTGTGAATTATTTTGATCTAGTGTATGTGTTGGCTAAATAAACTTACTTTTATAGCTTTTTAAAATTTAAAGGTTTTTGTGAAGTGTACTGTTGGAGAACTGAAGTAGTTCAAAAAATCTCATGCAGCTGAGATAATCCAAGTGTATTTATAAGTGAAAATTACCCCATAGCATGAAGTACTAGGTAGTTTGTTTCTTCTAAGAATTGAGAGTAATTTCTCTGTTTCCAGGAAAAAATACCATTTCAGCTTATGGGATTAAATTATTTAGTAAACCAACATTGTTTTGCTTAGTACACTGCTTAGCAAGAAAGCAGTTGAAATCTAAATTCACTGTTTAATATGAAGAAGATTATTAAGTTGCACTTTATTTCTTGCAGCTTTTAACTATACAGCTTTTACCACTCAAGCTATTAGACCAAATGTTTTGGGGCAAGAGTATTAAATTTTGGTTTTTCTTTCACTGCAGCAAGATTTTGGTTTTCTTCTTTTTGTGTATGAGAGGATGAAACCTCTTGAACACTAAAGTTCAAATCAATGAAGACTGGTAGAATAAAGGCTCTTCATAAAACTTGTCATAGCTAAGTATCTGTAATAACAGCAGGGGTTTAATGCAATAGCAAAATACTGAAATGTTTGAATCACGAGTTTTTTCACAGAGATGGATTCAAGTCCGTTAAGTTTTTATGAAATACATCTTCCAAAAAAAAAAAAAAAAAAAGAAAGAAAAGCAAATAAGAATCTAGTAGATCAGGGAGATACAGCACAAACCAGGGTCGAAGAAACAAAATGAATTACCTGTACCTTCCTCTTTGGCAAGGATATTTAGCTATTCACATTAAAAAAGACCCAACATGAGCCTAGTTTGCTCAGAAGCCACCATCCCCAATGGAAGATGGGGTTAGAGACTGCACAAAACGTAGTAAATCCGATCATGTAACAGCCCCCTGTCCCTTTTCTCCCCAGCCATGTACAGCGGGCTCTGCATCTGCGTGTTCCTCGCCGTGCTCTCGGTGAGCTCCCTCGGCCAGCAAACTCTGGGCTCGCACGATGGGCATCCTCTGCCTGCCGCGCTGGAGCAGAGCCTGCCGGAACATCAGCGGCATTCCCGCGCTCCCTCGGCCGCTGGGCCCCTGAAACCCCTGCAACGGCTGGATGCCAGCGCTGACCAAAGAGCCAACATCGGCGCCCTGCTGGCCAAGTATCTCCAGCAAGCCAGAAAAGGTACTGGTTACAGCCTGCTTCCGTGCCGCTGGGATTTCCTGCAGGGGTTCCCAGGAGTTGGGATAACCCTTTTATCATTTAACATGAATTCCTAGAGAAGACAGGATTTCGATTTTGCCTGCTTGTCCCTGAAGTACCCAGCATTTCAAATGCTCTCTCCCAAACCCTTGCCAAAAAAAAGAGGTTTATTTGTAGCAGCATCTGACTGAGAGTCATATAAAGATAACTGGAGAAAATGTCACTGACCTCTTAGGTTATAGTTCAGCTTTTACTTTTAACTATTTTCATTGCCTTATTATTTTGGTGTTCTTTTCAGCATGTTGTATCTCAGATAAAACAATTATGTTTTCCTTGAAGTCTTTCAATTTAGTTAAAATCCTCCCTCCCTCCCTCCCTCTTTTAAAGTTAGAAGAGCAGGAAGACTTTTCTGAGGATAAATGCAGACCAAATGGCTAGCCTCACTTCAGTCAGAAATCCCTGTACCAAGGAAATATTCTGAGTATTGGATTTTTCATATATTTGTTCTCAGAGGAAATGATGATAGCATGAAAGCTTTCAAAACACTGAATTTGTATTTATTTGTACAATAATTAAAATCAATGATAAGTAAAAGCATATTTGCTTCCACACACATTGATTCCTGGTAGGTTTTTGGTCTCGGGCAGCCTGGGAACACAATATTGCAGTTATCTAAAACCTCCATGTCACTGTGTAACAAGGACATGAAGAATCAGTAGAGCAGTGGGAATATAGGACATTCTTATAATGAGATTTATTAGCCACTTGAAGAAACAATTGTATTACATAAGAGAAAGAGTAAAGCTATTCCTGTTGACCCCTTACAGAATATTTTTTATATAGGCAGAAAAGCATGCCATTGGTGCTACCAGTAAAAATGATGGTTCAAAATCATTGACCACTGAAACTTCCCCAAGAAAACATTTTTCTTTTTGAGCTGTCTCATCTCTGTACTGCTTGGTGTCTCAATAGAGTAACACCATGGGCAGCCTAATTGCTGTGGCCTTTTGGCTGCCAACCTCAGTGAGAGCCACTAGAGAAATTCTGTTTACTCATGAAAGCTTCACTCCAGCCTTTGCCCTGTTCTACTCAGAAAAGACATCTAAGAAGGAAAGAGGGTTTAAAGAGAAGCCAGTAATTAGTATTAGGATTACCTGGACATACAGACATTGAGAAATTAATTCACACCCAGCCCCAGACTGTGCTTAGGATAAAGTTCACTTTATATAAGAAAGAGCTTTCTCCACATAATGCAGATCGTTTAACCCTCACCTCTTGACAGCTTCCCTGCTGATATCTATGCTCAGCAAAGTCCTAGGCTTATCTGTGATGGTGGTCTGCAATTAAGAGATGCCACATCTGGTTTTGTGCATTACATGTGCAGCCATACACACTCCTCTGTGTACTCAGAACACAGCCAAATTAAAAAAAAAAAACAGAAAAAATAATTACTTCCAACAACTTCAGTGCCTGCAAGATTTCATCTCATGTTAACAATTTGCACGATATCCATTAAGAAACAACTTTTAGCTGTTCATGCAATTAAATGGAGAGATAATTCAGATATGAAATTCCACAATTCAGTGCTGCACTTAAGGCTGTTATGGAATAAGACTGTTACTGCAGCAGTCTGCAAAGCAGAATCCTCATTACCTTTCCCCAGCATAGTCATTGTTGCCCACCCACATGGAAACTGAAGTCCTTATTCTAGTTTATGTATCCATTATATTCTCTTAAATATGTGGTTGACATTTCCAAATAGATTAACCAGATAAAGGGGAAAAAAAAAACACCCTTTGGATTTAAGATTTTTTTTTTGTAAATATTAATATGAGGGACAATTTCCTGCATATGTATTATTGACATATAAAATTAATTCTAAAAAGAGTCTGGAAGCAGATGATGAGATTCTTGTGATATAACTAGGCTAGCTGGACTCTAGTTTGTCTATGTAGTTGCTGGTTACAGGAGAGAAAATTCACAGGAAAACCAGTATTTACTTAAATTGTAACCTATATACAGTGTTCCCATCAAAACATTATATTCTCTTTTAATGTGAAGACTCTGGACAGTACTTCAGAAATCTCTGCAGAACACTCACATCTACTGTATTAGTCACCTATCTAAACCATAATAATCACTGGAAAATTCCAGAGAGAGTCTGGGCTTTTGTTAGTGTTAGCAGTCACTAGTAGCATTTACCCTGATGAGGGGCTGGGTTTGTAAAGGATTTCTAGTTAAAACAGTGATAGAGCTAAGTTCTCTCAAGGGCTTAGGGATTGATGGCAGTCCTGTAGCTGAACTGCTACAACTTTGAGTATGTTTGTCATACACTGATCCTGCAATACCCACACGACATCTCTAGTGGATTGAGGAGAGGTAATTAAGGTGATGTTAGGAAATTTGTGACCCAGACTTTCAATTATGTTCATCTGCAGACTTTCAGCTTGAATCTGGTACCACATAGAAGAGATGTTGTGGCTCTCAAGCCAGTGACAGGCACATTTAATGTCCTCTAAGGAGCCCTTGACTGGCCAGACAAGTAATGGCACCAGGGGAGCTTTTATGGCCCTCAGGTCATGGCAGGCTCAGAAGTCTCTTATGCACCAACATCTGAGTGATGGTTCTGCGCTGCCTGAGCCCTGCCTGGTTATTGTGCTAAGGAGCCATTGTCATTGCCTTAATTACACTTTTTGAATTATGAATGTGGACTTTATGGCATTTAATGGCATCAACTTCATGAGCATTTAATGATAGACATTCTATTCTAGAGAAAATTAATTTTTTTTGTCATTTTGTTGTAGGTAAATGTCTTAATGGCTTTTTTGTGTGTGTACCTTCAGCTCCCTGCAACCACTAACAAAGCAATGAAGTTGCTTTTTGTTTCACTGAGTCATGTTCATTATAAAGAACTACATGAGGAAGACCTTAAAATATAAAAGTGCAGAGTCAACAGAGATTTGTTCAAAACACAAGGAACTGAAAGCAAAGCAATTGTGTAGATTTAGATGCATGTGATTTAATTTGGGCTCCTTTTCCTTTTTGATCAATTCAAGTATTCCTCAAGCCTCAGTCTGCATTGAATACTAACATTAAATCTGTCCCTTCCTCACTCAAAGCTTACCTCCAACTAATTATTGTTATATATCAATTTTGTCTGTTTTCAAGGAGTACAGAGAGAAGCAATTTACCTGTCCCTGTATTTTTTAGTTACATCACGTGATGCTGTGAAAACAGGATTGCAGCCCATTTTTTAAAAGCATAAATTCTCCGTGCAAATAATTTGTGCCTCTTTGATGCCTTAAGCAAGGCATACAGAAAGGATAAGGCAAGATCAGAACTCAGCATCCGACTCTGCTGTGAAAAGAATTATGAAGGCTTTGGATAAGCAATGAAAAAAATCCCTGATGTAGTAAAAAGTCCTGCATAATTCCACATAATAACTGTGAATTCCAGACACAACTTTCTCCACTTCAGGACTATTCCCACTTTTCCACAAAATCTAGGATTCATAACTCTACCCTTCTTGTTGCCAAATTGGCACTGTAAGATCTCCTGAACTTACGTTTATGTCTTTTTAAGCAACACAGGGCCGTGGTATCTCAGGATTGAGCCTGAGACTTGTTTTACATGTAGAGCAGCTCTCCCAATATGAGACAGCAAACATGGGGCTTTATAGGAATAGTGAGAAATAGTTTGGATTCTCTCTCTGTAGTAAAATAGGAAGAAAAAAGGAAAAATCTATCTATATTCCTTTTTGTCAGGCAGGAGCACGATGTTCCTGCAGCAGGAGGTAGAAAATGATCTGTTTATTTTGCACTGAAAAAATCCAAGCCACTTCCAGGATGTTACCTATAAGGTTTCTATTGATGTTTTCCCCCATGACATGACAGTGGTGTTACATGACCTGTATTAGGTCCATTTCAACTATTGCAGACATCTGCTAATGAGCACAAGCCAGATCAGAACAAGGGTGAACCTGGAAAATGTGTCCTCTTATTCTCTGCTCTCCTAAATGCTTTTTCCTTAGGTTCCACTGGAAGATTCTCAGTTATGGGAAACAGGGTACAGAGCATTGATCCTACTCACAGGATAAATGACAGAGACTACATGGGCTGGATGGATTTTGGACGCCGCAGTGCTGAAGAATATGAGTATTCTTCCTGAAGAACACCAAACTATAGCAATGAGGGAAAAAGAATCACACTCCCATGTCTGTACAAAAAACGATAAATCATTTTGTTGTCCTCTTCAAATCAGTGTTTTAAAGTATTTAAAATCATGTATTTAACATAAGTTTGTCTGTAAGACTATACAATGCAATACATACATATGCAGAATTTTCCAGAAACATTTTCTTTCTTTTGTGGTTTCTCATACATTGATACTATATTAAAATGATTTCACTTACCTTTCCTTGTCCTGCCACTGCATGTTTCTGGGTGTTTAACTATAAAAGAAAGATATCACAATGCCTTTATGTGGCACTGTAAATATATTCCATGGGTTGAATTGTCAGATTATCTATTTTTCAGAGAAATCTTGTGTCTGTCCCAATAGCTTTGAACTGTAGGGAACTTGTCAAAATATAAACACAGCGGCACAATACTGCCAGAAAAGACCAGCTATTTTCATGGTGACCCTGTTTGCAAAGGACTGAGTTATACACTGAGCCCACATCTTTCCAGTGAACAGCCAACAGTGCTAAAACAGTGAAAAAGAGGGATGACACCAACATGCTTCATCGTCCTGGCTTATTTGTTTTATGTTGTGAATTCAATGTGAAAGTTCTGCTGATGGCTGCAAATCACAGAATAAACAGAGCATTCCCAGCTGCATGGTGAGCTAAACATTCATTTGGGAGGGGAGAAGCAGCTTCCTAAACAGAGCAGAAGGTGATCCTGAGAGGGAGAGGTGTTGGAGCAGTCGAGTTACAGTGTCCTTCCAGTAAAGAGGTATCCCAAGTATCACAGAGGCTGAGCTGGCCATTGCCCATCGATGTGGAGAGGAGGGAGGTTCTGCCCAGCTCTTGCCCGGCTCAGAGCAGGGCAGAGGGCCCCAGGTTCAGAGTTGGGCAGTGATCCCAACTTGTGCAAAGCCAGCACCCTGCATTGCTGCAGTCATTCCCATCTGCCCATGGGCAGGCTGCAAAAAAAGTGTTTTACCTGCACGCCCCTTCTCCACCACAGGTAACCAACCTCCCTGCAGATCCTGGGTCTCCTTCAGCAGCTGGATCTCACATCTGAGGAATGCCCTAGATTGTAAAGGAGGTGATTTCCACATTGCATTATTCACAGAGTTTCTCCTGAATGTATGGTATGCACTAATACAAAAAGGAATATATTTGTCACATGTGGGAAAGCAGGTGCTTCCCAAAGGAAAGCAACAGCAATTTCTACAGCACTTGATAGGCAAACACAATGTGTAGAGAACAATACATAGAAAATATTTGCAATAAACCAAAATTCTTCTAAAATCAATATTGGGAAACAAACCGAAATGGTTGTGCCAAGGGCTGAGCACAAAAACACTTTGAGGAGCTGCTCACAGCAGCAGCTGGGAGAGCAAACAGCACTGCAGAATCTGCAGTGAAAGGAAGAATTCAGCAAACAGTAACAGGGAGTCTTCTCTAGTAACACCTTTTTTTTTTTTTTTGGTGCATGTCATACAGAAAACACGGAAATGCTTTTCTGTGTTTCTTCCTCTCAAGCTCCTCCCAGTCAACCAGTTTTCAAGCCACCTAGCCTGGCTTTTTTAGGTTCCTTTCCCAGAATAATGTGTCCTAAATCACCTGAATTCTCTCATTGGTTTTGGTTATTGCTCACAGCAAAATAGTGCAAAGTGCCCATTTTTCCCAAAACTTTCAAACAAGAAATTAAAACCATTTATTTTGTTTTTTGTTTGTTAGCTTTTTTAATCTCAGAAAGATAAAAATAAATCTAAAAACGCATTTGTTTATACATTTGCCACCAAAGAGATGTTTCTTTAAAAGCAACTTGAGAGAAAACTCAGTATCTGTTTTGCTGTCTTTTAAATCAATGTCAGGAACATTCAAGCAATATTTTTAAATGTTTCCATTCCTGGCTTAAATTTATGAAAGACATAAAATTGCAATATATTGCAGGGATCTGGGAGTGGGTGATGTTACAAATCAAGCCTTACTACTGCAGAATATTATCACCAGGAAAAAACCAAACCTTTTATTTTTCTCATTTGTTTCATCTCCTACAAGCAGATGGATTGAGAGACAAAGATGTTCTTTCCCACTCTTCTATTCTGAAGGTCACTGAAGATGTCTATGAAAGTGCACAGCCCTCAGTGCAGTCAGGTGATGGATTTGGCAGCTTTTTACATGTCGCTCCCCTAGGACAGGGGTGTCTTTTCCTGACACACAAAAATGGTTTCAGAACCTGACTGACACAAGCGAGGGTCAAGAATAACGAATTACAGAGGCAATTGCAGTATTTATGAAGAGGGACTGTGACTCTGGGACACAGTGCTGTTCCTCGAGGCAAGGGGGAGCTGGCTGTTAGCAGCTGGCTATTGGCAGCTCAGCAACAAAATCCTCATTATCATAAAAATATCCATCACCTACTCCTCTGGGGACAGAGGAAATTCCCCAGATGGGAAAGGCCTGTAAAGGCTGCTGAGACACCACTCAGCTGCCAGGTGACCTGGAGGTGCTAATTTGAGCTAAACAGGGGAGCCAGCAAATCTGGGAAAGTCAGCAACACTGGTAGCTGCAACTAGTGACATTAGTGAAGCCACTCTCCAGGCTGCCCTGTTTTAATCCAAGGGAAACAGCAGCCTTAGGAATGGAGGCTCTGCAGCTGGGTAGGAGCCCCTTGCATCCAGAAAAGGTCTTGGGCCAAGAAGTGCTCCAGAGATTCCAGCACACACAGCAGTGCATTGACACAACCTCCTGATGCTGTCTGGGATGTGAGAGTTTTGGCACTGCCAACTCTCTTGACATTTAATTTAGTTTTATCTAAATTTATTTTTATGAAAGCATGTCCATAGGTGCTAAATTTAAACTGGCAAAATAGAAAATAAATACCTTTTTGTGTTTAATTGCAGTTTATTTCCTTCATAAGCTTGATTCAATTAGTTCTGTTCCAGCTTTATTAATTTTATTTCAAAACAGGTGCTGGGCAAATCTCCATGAATGGAGCAGCTTGCTGCAAACTCCACATAAATAATTTGGGAAAAGCTTGTGGTTCTGCTTTTGCAGGATTGTGCATACAACAACTGTGAAAAGGGTGCAAACAGCAAGTGCTCCTTGTGGGAATGAAGGGAAACCCAGGCGAGAGAGAGGAAGCATTCATGCCTGAGGAGGGGGCAGCTCTCCCTGGGAGCTGGGGCAGCATGTGAGGGAAACCTCACCTGCACCAGTGCACCTGACCCTGAGCAGTCTCATCTCCCCTGGTATTTCATACAGGAACACGTGTGGATCCTGCTCTCCTTTCCCTGGCTTTGATGCATCCCCAGCTGCTCCATCCTTGCTGCATGTGGGCTGGCAACATGCCCCAGACAGATGTTTGCAGCTGCAGCCCAGCTGTGCACATTTCAGCAAGCCTGACAGCAGACCAGGCACTCCCTTCTCCAAGGCCTGCACAGAGGAATTTGCAAGTCAAACAAGATGAACGCTTCAGTGTCCCAGCAGAACAGTGAAAGTCTTCTAAATGTGTTCAATTTTTGTATCCCCTAAGTTCATTAAAATTCCCTTAAAGAAAGAAAAAAATTGTGTGCTGTGCTTGTTAAAGCTTTAATAATTTCTAAGTACCTGTGTCAATTGAACAGCAATTGGATTCAGCACAGCTTGAAACCTATTTCAGCAGGACAAAGATCTCTGTCATCTTTTAAACACAAACATTATTGGTTCAAGCATATGCAGTTCTCACATGAAAGCCCACTGCCTACATTATAGCCAAGGACATTGCTTAGCACCAGTAACTTTCAGGCCTTTTCTTTTCCTTAGCATTCTGTGGTTCAATTGGCTTGTTAAGTGAATTAAATCAGGTCTGAGCAGCACCCAGTGAGATGTGATAGAACAGCTGAACGAGGCTAATTCTTCACTGTGAATACAAGCCACAGGCAGCAGGTGCTGTCTATACCAAAGGAAGGCAGGACACATCTCATCGGCATGGCTGCACTACTCAATTCAATGCAGAGAGCTGCCAGTAAATGTGTTCAGGGAGTTGGGAGGAGTTCTTAAACCACTGTGCACAACAGCAGTATGTTGTGGGGCATCCAATACTTAGGATACATGTAAAAGGAAGCGGGGAAGAATCTCAAAAGGTGTTTTTAGCCAGTCTTGGCTCTCCTGTGTTCCAGGATTCATCTACAGCCCAGTCTTAGACATAATCCTCAGCACCTCATCTTCCTCTCCCCTCCAAGCCAGCTTCCAGAGGAGGATGACCAGAAGCGAAGATGCATCCAGAAAAGTTCCTGAGATACTTGAATATTGCAAGGGTGGAGAACAGTTTCAGCACTCTCTCTTCTGTGCAGCACAGAATCAGCTCTCACCTTCCCCAGTTTGGCACTTGCTTAACCCATCCCGTTCCCAGGCAAGGAGGGCTGGATGCACAAAGCTTCTCCTCCCTGGATCCCTCCCGTTAACCATTAACTTTCCAACATGAGCCTCCGTCAGGCTCAGAGCTGTGCAGAGAGGAAGGATGAGTGTCTGTACTCACCGACAGTCCCTGGCGGTGCCCCTGGCATCAGCCTCTCTCGCAGCTGGCGTAGGGCACTGCATCACACTAATGCAAGCCCTCCACGAGTTTATTTTGGCATTACTGCTGCCCCATTTTCTCTCTGTAGCAAGTATGTGATATAAATGCTATTATTTCCCTCTCCACCTCCTAGACACACACAGACATCCTTCTCCTCAATTAGGCTGTCTAATCTTTTTGAGATACTGCTTGATTATTCCCTCCTCCAGGGAGCTTCTTCCATTACTTAGCTTTCACCACATGTGCAGGTTTTTTGAGTTCCTCACTACCTGATGTTTCATCACTGTAATGTTCCCTCCCTCAGTAACGAAGATATTGGCTAACAGCAGACCTCAGTCCTGTTGAAAAACACAGGTTGTTTCCTCCTTATTCTGTACTTTCACATTTTGTTACTACAGGTTTTGCACTGTATTAAGCAGGAGAGTGCAAACTCCTCCTCAAAATACAGAAACCATATAACATCCAATTCTGCATTCTAAAAATTCAAATTAAAAAAGCAAAAGGTACATTTGCTTCTCTTTTTTACTTTTGACTCAAGTATCACTGATTTCAGCACACTTAAAAGCTGAAAACTTTCCAACCAGTTCTGTGTTTAAGAATTTTTAAAAAAGATGGCCTCTTATTTTGCTTATTTAACTAAGAGATAAGAGCAAGAGATCAAGATGGAAGATTTATCACCTTAAAAGAACAGGAAAAAGTTGAATAACACAACAGTGCAACTTTTCTGTTATTTTATTGATATTAGTGAAGAAAAAAATTAAATTTCATCATTCTGATGTGTTACAATTGCTTTCTCTGGTGGGTGGACAGCTCCTACAGTTTATTTAAAGGTTAAATAATACTTCCCGATTGCATGATTACCTTCTACACTTTAAGTTCTCTTATGGTATTGCTTTCTTCCTCTGGGCATATAAAATGGTCCATTAAGTCCATGACTGTTTTTCAGAATCAACTGTTATTCTATCTACTGGTTTAAGATACATTCAAATAAAAAGATACTTAAATTTACTTGCAATAAGTGCACACATACAACAGCAAACAGAGCTGATGCCATTTTACTAAAACACTGTAAGTTCATAGAATAAATAGAAGTCTTCAAACACATGCTGTAACTGACCAATGTGTTTTTTGTTTTCTTTCTCAAAAAATATCCTTAGTGTCCATAGCACTACTGCAATAACTACTTCATTCAGAAAAAAAACAAACCACCCACCTATCTCTCGTCACAAAGACTAGAAGACAGTTTCATTTATACAAGAAATAATCAGTGCTAATAATTTAGTAACAGTCTGGTACAAATGGCAGTTCATGGCAATTAGATGTAGTGTGACAATAGTAACAAACGGGGAGCTTGATTTTAGATACCACAAGAAGTGCAAGGAAAAGAAAGTGGATGCTAAACCCTCCCTGTTTTGCTCCTCTCCATCCCCTCTTTCAAAAAATATTTATGTCTCAGCTCCACTCTAGAAACAAGTTCCCTCCAGTCTGTTCCAGTTCCAAGGTATTTAAAATCTTTCCACAAGCACCCAGCAGAAGGTTGGGAGAAACAGAGAAAAAAATTGCGATATAATTAGGACTGCCTGGCAACTAAAGGTTGCGTGAGGTCTTATGTTTCCTTTCTGAAAAAGTAGGGGGTTGTATGTTTGTATGGCAGGAATTTTCTTCATTTTAAAAACACTGCGAAAATAAAGCATTTTCCCTACTTTTAGCTATGTTAGAGTCCCAACTTTGGATGAAGAACTTTCTCTGAAAAAATAAAACAGAAAATGGGTGGAGAATATTCTCACCCTGCTTACAAGGCCACAGTCTGACATGCATGAAACACAAAGATCAGCATGAGGGCTGCAAGCTGCTCTTTCCACCTGTACCATTCCATTACTAAATGTTTTCTGTGGTTCTCTGCTGAGGTTTCAAGGACTCACCTTTTCCTAATACTGGTTTTGCTACATGTTCTTTTATAACATTCTTATCTGTCGATCTGTTCCGCAACTGGGACTTCTAGGAAGTCACTGCCATGTTTACCTCGCGAGTTGTGAAAACTGTTTTCTTTGGGTGCACTGACAAAACAGGTTTCAGTGGCAGCAACACATAGTAAAACATTTTCCCTTCCACAATCCAGTGCAGCATTGAAGAACAAAACAAAACAGAACAAAAGAACAACAAAGAAAGAAGTTGCACAAAGTGTAAGTGTGCCAAAGGAAACAGCCGTGGTAGGAATATGTCAATATCCCAGGTATGCAGTAGGCCTGCTGACCTCAACACAGTATTAGTTCAAGTTTATAATTCCTGGGCAGGAGGCAAATACAGAACAGGGGAAAAAAAAAAAAAAGGTTTCATCCATTCAGGCATAATAGCCAGGCACTCCAATAACTCAGCTCAACTCATCTACAGCGGCAAAATTAAAACTACCATTTGTTAAACTGAGTGTTTTTTTCAGTATTTAACGAAGCACAAATGCTCCCATGCTTCAAGTGATGTAATGAGAGGTCTCACATAACACATTCAATAGCTTCCCATGCACCTTTGACCCAAGTTAGGCTAGCTACAGAATTCACGTTTTTCTAGTCAAGTTCTTTTTTGTTGGTTTTGTTCTTTCATCTTTTTTCAGTGCATCTTAAAAAAAAAAACTTTTCAAAAGGTCAGCAAGTTATCCTTAATACAGCAATCATAACATAGAGCCTTTTGCACTCAATTGAACAGTAAAATAATCCAATTAGTTACAATAGATCAGGTACATATTTACACATTTTATACAAAGTTTACACATTTCTCCCATTAGGCACAAAGTTGATTTGTCAAACTCAAGAGGCAATGAAGGGGTGCCGGGGAAAGGAAAAGGAGATTGGAGAAAGAATCTGAGTATTTTCATTTAAAAAGACTAGCTGTAAAAATAAAGTCCTTCATCGTAAGCTAGTTTGCTTCGGGAGCTTGGTTCCCATGAGGATCCCTGAAGTGAGGGATGTTGGGCCTTTCATCTGCATGCTGGAACCCACCATGGTGGGGAAGCTCCGATTCCGTCGGATGCCAGTGCTCAGCTGGATGCCCCCGATGGTGCTGGTCACGGCAGGGCAGCCCAAGGGGAGACTGTCAGGTGCCAAGCCTCCAGGAACAAGGGCCCTCACTGGTCCCTGTGCCCCACAGAGAAGAGGTCCCTGGTCATCAGTTAAAGGAGCGGCTGACGTTTGCCCTGAACTCACAACTTTGGCAATACCAAACCTCCTGACTTTGTCCACGAGATTAAGGTTGGAAACAGACACGTCAGTTTGGCTCTCACTGTTCCTGATGTTCTTTTTATTCCTCACCTCCTTCAAGATTGAACTAGCCGGCTTCGAAGCCAAGAAGTTGTCATAAGGTGGGCTGGTGCACTTGAACTCAAAAGATGGAGGGGAAGAAGAAGGTGTCTGCATGGGTGAGTTTGGTGGAGTGGAAGGAATGATTGCCATTTTCGGGGAGTACGTGTTCAGCAGGGTGCTCCTGCTGGCTCTGTCCCAGCTCTGTGGATTGTACACTGCTGCTGAGATGCCCCTTTCCTTCAGCAGCCACACCAGCCCCAGGGACGTGCTCATCGTTGTCGTGGATTCCCGGAGGTTGGTGAAGGATTCAGCTAAACTCAGACGCCGAGGAGTGCAGGGAGTAGCCACTGGGGTGCCTTTCAGATTGCTAATGCTGCCACAAGCTGGAGTAGGTGCTGCGTTAAGGCTGAAAGCAAAGGAGCACTCAAATTATTCTCTCCACTAGAAAATTAAAATTTACTACAGGCAAAATGTTTAACCCTGAGCAGGGCCTTTTATCCATTTGGGGAGGCACAGAACACTGGCAGTTCCCAGACATCAGATCTCACAAAACATCTCCATTTTGCACACTTCAGAGCCCCAGTCTCACAGGATTAATGCCACAGCCAACACCCGGGACCACATTTCTCCTGGTGAACTATTTACAGGTTTGTGATCAACACCTTCACTTTTTCTTCCTGATCTACTGGCCCTCACAACTCCCAATTACTTCTAAGAGACAAGGAAATGCGGGAGACTGGACCAATGGTATAAGCAAGACACGGACTTTTTAGTGTCACTTCTGAGCACACAGAACTGAACACTCATTCACTAAGGCATGATGTACTTAGTTATTCCAGAAACAAGGCATGTGGGATATCTATGACACTCCAAATTCATGCCTGTTTGAGAGAATCCCAAGAGTTCCATGCACCTTCAGAAGAAAAAAAAAATCCAATTTTTTCTAACCGTGCACAAATTATGGTCTTTTCCACAAGTACACACATAAATTAAAAAAAGAAAGAATTCAACACTAATGTCTCCTAAGAATGGGTTCATCCCCTCTAATGGCATTTAAAGGGTCTTGAGCAATGCAACACTTGATGCTAACAAAGGATTCACTGACGTAAGCTCACCACTGTTCAAAGAAGGAAATTTACTCCCTCACCTTGCCAGGTTAGCAAGTAGAAGACACTCAGCAAAGAGTCAGACAGAAAGTAAAGCCAGTGCAAGACAGTGGGAAAACTAGGCAGCTAGGAGGGGAAGGAACAGGGTGAGCTCTTCCCTTTTCAGCAGAGCCGTGCTGTTGGATTGGCTCAGCCATAACATGCAACTTTAACTTAAATGGGGTTCTCTGCACCAAGAAAAGCATTTTGAAGAGCCACTTTGAGACAATCTGGTTGGATTTCTAAGAGAAGACTCTGGCCAATGACTAAATTACATCTTTTTTCCCATATGAACAAAAGGGGCTGAGATGATGTCTAATACTGTGCATATCAAGTTAGACACTCTGGAATGCTTTGAGCTGCAGCTTCTGATGAGCTCAGAACATCATCTAAATCCATGGTTTACAGTGAGCAGGCGATGTGAATCCACACAACACTGGAAACTCTAGTCCTGTGGTCTAAAAACCAACATATCTTTACAGCACGTCTTAATTAAGAAAGTATTAGCCTGATGCTATGAAATCTCAAGTCATGTCTTTCCAAGACTAAATAGCATCTGACCAACATGATCTCTAACAATGATTTGGAACTGAACCAGCCTTTACCATAAGGAAGTGAAATTGAGGAAGCTGAATTGCAGTTGCAATTCAACAAGAGGATTCCCACATATTCCTCCTGGTGTACTGTAGTGAAGCCCTTATTTGAGAAAACTGGCAGATGTAATTAGAAACGCAGCCTTGTTAAGTGGCTCTGGACAGTCTCCTTGCTCCCCCGTGTGTGCTGTGGCTGTCAGGGCAGGTGGCAGATGTGCTAAGGCACATCCTGATGTCCTGTCCTTGCTGCCTGGGCTGACACAGCAGCAGGGGAGAAGGATGTCTCCCAGCACAGCTAAGGACGCCACGCACACCCACTGCAGCAGCACACACACACTCTGAAGACAAGGCTGAGTGGAAAGAGCTTAGTTCACAATTCTTCTCTTAAGCACTAATTAAAGCTGGACTCTTACAGTTCTGATTCCAGTGGAACTAAAGAGCAGTGACATCCCACTGTGCATCCACCACCACCCCAGTGGTGCATCTCCTATACAGCTAAATACAGAATACAGAAGCCTTGAAAAGCACGAGGGACAGAAAAGAAAGAGAAGTTACTGCATGAACTGACATTCTACAAGGTATGACCATTTACATTTCAGAAATCCAGACATATGGTGTTAATTATCAGGCTTCCAAGATATCCTAGTCACAAGATAAAAATTATAGGACTACAACAGTTTAGAGAGCTTCACTCTTTCCAGATATGGATTTCAGTTGCACAGACATGTAGATTAGTATTTCTACTAATTTTTCAGCACAGTTATACACTACGGTGCAATTAAAAAAATCAAGCCATCCCTGCAAGAAAGCAGTTGCAGATATTGCCTTTTTCCCCAATTGATCATTTTGGCATTGGTTTAACTGGGAAATATTTTCCCATCAAACTGATCAACACTGCAGGGCACCCTGGACACAATCACAGCAACAGACCCAAAGTGGCCTCAGCAGCTCAGCCCAGTGATGGTCTCAGAGTTAGACTGAGAAGAGAAACAAATAAAGGAGCATTTCATTTAGCTGGAGGAAATTTAGTCAGGTTAGAGCAACACCTGGGGTAGCACAGGTTAAAATGTAACCAGGTAAATGCCAAACCTCTTGGGGTTAGCTGGTGCCACACACACTAGCATTCCTTGTACGTGACCCTGCCAACACAGACGCTGCTGGCAGTGCTGCTCACCCCCAACCATGCTGGGTCACAGTGTCTGCCCTATACCTCCTCTCATCACAACGAGACATAACGCAGTTTCTCGTCCTCCTCACATGACCTGTGAAGAATCATTTATAGTTGGTAAGGAGGAGCTCCTTGAACATCTGCTGAAAACATAATTTTGTTTATTTTGCTCTTTGTTCTCCTGAATGAATTATGAACTTCCATTGAACTAAGGCAGCTGAAAATGCACTGAATTTAGCTGTCTTTTCTGACTGATTTGTTAGATGTAGTACCCAAAGAGTTTATTATGATCACAACTGACAGCAATTCAACAATAATAAGAAAATGAAAATAGAACTGCAGCCATATAAGAGGATCTCCAGTAATTGTGCAGAAGGGAAAGACAGAAAAGAGTAAAGAAAAAACAGCGAGGCCACTAATAACTGACTTAGTTCAGAAAGTGAAGCAAAAAGGTTACATTTAAACATCACATATTTCCTTTCCACCTGACAGGTTTTTATATTCAATACCCTTACTTTTCATGCCCTTCATAGGCAGTCAGTGCCTATCTCATGTCTAAACAGTGTAGGTAAAACACCTCTGCATGAGGACCTACACCGTGGTACACCCCCACAGAGGAGCAGGAAGGGGCACAGAAAGCATGAGACATTGTCCTTATAAACAGAAAAGAACATTCTGTAAATCCTGATTTGCTAAGGGAGGAAAGCTTTCCTCTTTAGGTAGGAAATCACACCACCCCCTTCTTGTTCTCTGATAATCACCTTCCTAAGGCCACAGAACCACCTTCTGTGGGCGTGCAATGTCTATACTGCCAATTGCTATTATATCACCAGCTTGTTACTTTCAGTCTGGCAACTATGAACTAGTTTCCAACAATTACACCAAGAAACAAAGTAGACATCTCCCTGTTTCCATTTAAGACATATGTCCTCCTCCATGCCTCACTTAGCACCTGGATTTCTTAACTTGCACATCATTTTTCTTCTGAGACGAAATATTTAGACCTCCTTCCTGGAAAAATCTCTCATCTCTTTTGGTAATAGAAAGATGCATCCTGTGCATTCACACATGAGGACTACAACTAGTCTAAGATGAGGAGTAGCCTGGTTTGGATATCAGAAGCCAATACAGTCATGTCTGATCTTACAATAGTTAACTAGAGACAATAAAATTTAAGAAATTTTGATTGGCTTTTTAAAACATCACACACGCCTCCCAAATTCAGGCTGTGGTAACTCAAAATGGGAAGAATAATTGGTGGGTGTGTTGTAATTCACCAGTGCAGTCAATGCCTATGCTTATGCTATTATTTTGCATTTGCTTAGAGGGGAATCTCTGATAGGCTTTGTCTTCATGAGAATCCCTTACCTTGGCGTGACTCGTGTGAGTTCATCGGAGGGGTGCAGAATGCGGCAGGTGGTGAAGGTGAAGGTGGAGTTGGTTTGTGACATGCACTTCCCAGGATGAGGTACTAAATTAAAAAAAAGCAAATTCTTTGCATTTTACACAGAAAAGGGGAAAACCAAACTTCTGTGTGCTGATAAGACAGATGCAAAAAGTGATGAGGCACCTTGATGGGATCAATGCAAGAAAAGTGAAATGGCCAAGTACGTGTGTTAAACAGACACTTGTTCTCCAAGAACACCTCTAGGACTCCAAGACCAGTGCTAAAAAGGTCAGCTGAAACTTGCCCATGATCACAAACACTGTGGATTAAGTCTTGTTCAAAGCAATATTAAGCCAAGCAGTGCTTGAAATGCTAGTTCTTATCTAAACTAGCAATTTGCATCAGTGGGAAATTACAAGCAAAATTTTCTAGTACCAGCTCAGGAGCACCAGGATTTTCTAAATGCTTGTGCCTTTCAGCTTTTAGATTGATCCACAAAAAGGTATCCCCATTACTTCTCAGTAATGGATCCATCTGGCTAATGCTACAGGAATATAGATTGTTGGGTTGGGGAGGGAAGGGACACACATTAATTGCCGTTTCTCTGACTTTTCATATCCACAATATGGAAAGTGGTAGTTTTTGGATCCACTACTGTACATCTGTGACATTTCTCTTGTGCGTGTGATTAGGTTCTTTAAAAATGTATGTCCTCAGCTGCATAGTATAGCAGTTTTTGAATATTTGTAGACAGTGTAGTAAGCAAATTTCCTAACAAATGTGGCTGTAAAACTGCCACTCTGGTGATAGAACAGTGATTTGGGAAATAAGCAATACAGCTTAGTTTTAAAAATTAAGGACTTAGGCCAACTTATTTCTTCTTAGTAGAAATACCTCTGTGGCTGTATTAGCCTGCTATATAATGCAGCTGTGGTCACTGCAAAATAACTACAGAATTTAAGAGCCATGCATCTGAAAAGCTGGTTGAAAAACACCCAGAGTTAAATATTACATCAAAGATATCATGATTGCATAGGTTCTCTTACTTAGTAACCAAACTTAGCAGTGGTCAAAAGAACATGCACAATAAAAACCATGTGCAGCTCCCTCCCCACCAGTCCTACCCAACCCTCTGAGCCATTCCCTGATTAAGCCACATTTTAATACCACAGTACACAACTATTCAACACATTGCAAAAGACAGACAGATTGACCAGCTGGACCAGACACCATTCTGAACTCCCAGAGCAGCTCAGCAGAAGCAAGGCAAGTCTTAATTGTGGCTGTGTTCCCTTTTCCACATAGAAAATATCACAGCTCCAAAACAGTGTGTGTGGTTAGGTAGCCCTTTAAGAACACAAATAAGCAGTGTGGGAAGGGTAGAGCATGGGCAGTGTGGACAGTGGAAGCAGAAGTGGCTGAGCATACAGTGTGAGGTAACTTCTAGTCAGCGCTGGAATGTACGGCAGTACGTTAGAGAAGGATATTTCTGAGGACCCACTGGAGTGTCATGTTAACACACTCAAATGTTAGCACGGCATAACATAACACAAGCTCTACTTCACCTCCAGAGATGGTAATTAGGATGCTTCAGGAATCCAGTTGCTTTAGAGATTAGTGTGAGCACTACAAAAGCTATTACAAGGGAGCACAGCCTAGCAATCATGATTCTCTCCATATTGTAGAGAGTTATAAGAAAATCTGGAGAAAGAACTCAAATAACTGGATATGAAAAAGTTGGTTATTTAGAGAAACACAGGACTTTAACAAAAATCAATTAGAAACAAAGCAATTATCCCTGGATGATGAATAGAGAACAGAATAAAGCAATGCTAGTTTAAGATTGCAAGCTCAAGTCAAAGCACATAGCTGTAATACAATCAGTGCATTTTCCCCATTTGTAATATCCACTGGGCATCCCCTTAGATTGGAGACAGGCACATTGAAGAAACATAGCTGCATTAGCAAAAGCAAGACTCATTGCTATAAATGAGTCAAAGATAGGAGAAGGCTGCTAAAAGTAGAGAAATCACTAACTCTAATCAGAGGAGACAAACTGAAGTGATGAAAAAAATCTATAAATTTCCAAAGATGTATTTCACCCTCAAATACCACTAAGAAAGTCCTGTACCAGCTTCATCCTTCATCAGTGAACAATGGGTTGTATCATACTGCTGTAGCATTTTCCATCCTTTGGACACAGTAAAAAGAGTGACAACCTGTTGCTGTAAATGAACAAAGTTTATCAAATAGAAACAAAATTATTAATTTCTAACTTAGCAATTTTATATAGAAACGGTTATCTCCTGAGCTCATGAGAAAGCAATAAATTTTTCCAATAAGAAAGACTATCTTCACATTTACATATGCTGAAGTATTCTCTTGAATATAAACATCTGCTGCATGTAACTGCCTGAAATCAAATGTTTTACTTATACCCTCTTTTCCAAAGTAGTTGTAGTTTAACAAGGCTTCATATCTGTATGAACAGGAATCTGTACATAATCCAGTGCTTAACAAAATTTACAGAAACATCATGTAATTTCATCCATCAAGAACCCAGTGCAAACTGTTAGTGCATTTTCCTCATAAATCAAAATTAAATCTAAACATAAGATTTCTGCTGTATCGTGTTTTAGCACTGAGGAATTAATGATTCTTCACCTTATTATGTTTTCTCAAAAAATTCACAGGCATTATGGAAAAATGCAAACCATCATAGCTGAAAGGGATTCTTCTGTAAGAACAAACACTATTGTAAAAAACACCTTTTAAAATACTGAGAAAAAAAAAAAAAAAGGGTAGGTTCCAGTCAAACTGAGTGCAGAGAGCTCCATCTTCTGGTAGAACAAACAGGACTTTGCTCACAAAACACAAAGCTGATTTTATGTATCTCAGAGCTGTCTCGGATTCAGCTTCAGGACTCAGAGCCTGTGGGCCATTCTGCTAGGTGTAAACAGCAAAATAGACATATTTAGGGCATGACCTTCTGCCCAGGGAACTCTCAATAGGCCATTTTATCTGGATTTTCAACCAGCTTGTGCAGAGGAAGCTACAAAGTTACAGTAGGTGAACAAGTAGCCTGTCCTATCCAAATGAAAGTGTCAAGACAAATTAAGTTTGAGGAAGATTTATAAGAGGTAACTATACTGAGACGCTATTAACTTTTGTACCATTGGATCAAAATCAAAATTTGTTGCTATGCTGAAATAACAGTGAGGAGGCAGAGAGCTCAAGGTGACCAATAAATCTTTGCATTGTATACACATATTCTGGCACATACAGATTTATAAGGAAATTAACTTCAAAAATTTGGGAAATCTTTAGAGTATGGTTTGATCCAGACTGGCACAAAGTTAACACTTTAGTACAACAGTGAAGCAAGCCACTCTACTCCATCATTTTTTTTTGCATGTTTCAAGAAAAGGAGGGAACGTGGTTCCCTGCTATTTGAGCAGGGAGCACTGGATTTAGGGCATCTCTTTAGCACAGGCTGTGGAAACAGGGATGGAATGACAGACTGAGGCATCCTTAGAGCAACAGATAGTGTTTTAAAGCATTAGAAGTTTGTTGCTGAATAGAAAAGTTCTGCCTGCTTTAAAGGAGGGTAACAAAGACCCATTAGGAGACTTTTTTCCCTACTGTGTGATCATCTAGAATACAGGCTATGGACTTCACTTTTGCCAGTTTGTGCCACTAATTCCTTTCTTGGGTGAGGTGAAATTACTGGAAACTAGGTCACAAAACCCCACTATGATCCACAGGACAAGACAGTGGCTTCATGCAGTGTCTAGATTTAGCACAGTTCATCCCCTTCAGGTGGCTAAAGGTGAGAGCTCTAATATCCAGTGTTACCTGTACTGAAAATGCCTGGCTGGCAGAATAGGGGGAATATAGATTAAGCTGGATCTGATGCCTGGGTGAACCACTACAAAAAGAAGGAGATAAATGATAAAAACAGCTGTAAAATGTGAACATAGTGCTCTCCTAAAGGTGCAACTATGAATACTCAAAATCTCCAGGAATTCATACATCTGCACCAGGAGCATGGCTTTTGCTAGGTTTCTTAAACAACAAAATTATTTTCTGAATACCTAATTTTCCAAAATTTTAATTTATTTTGCCTTTGGAAAGAGAAAGAGTGTAAAAACTGAACAAAGACAGGTATTCTTTGGACAGGGTGTTCTTCTGGCCGAGATCGCTTTCTCATATGTTTATAACCATTGAGCAAAGATGTAAAAAGATTTCAAAGTATTCAATGTGGCTTCAACATAAGTTTATGCAGGCTAGGATCCCCAAATTAAAATTCAAGCATTTTAACAGCATAGAAAGCAACTGCTGACAGCTTTTACTGTGAAAATATTCATGCCATTTGAAAATTAAATATATATAAATATGCATCAATACCTTAGTTCTAGAAGGGTTACAAAATTTATTGCTTTTCTGTACAATGATAACTTTTTAGAAGCATGTGTAGTAATGCTGCTAAAAACAACTCAAACATAATACATTCATTATGTGTTCTTGTGATTTTGGGCCTCTATTTGGAAAGCCCTCCATGTCATGGTTAAGGTCTAAGCATGAAGTACATGAGTGCTGATCCCATAATGCTGTGCACATGTCTATTCAAAGCAATCGATCAGCAGAACTAACAAACACAAGTACTGAAAGACCAGTTTATGCACCCAATACTAGCAGGCAATTAAGTATACACTGCACCAAGTGTAGCCCTTCCAACTTCAAAATTAGAACATTCATAACATTAAGTCCTTTGAGTGGCTGGTATTTCGTTTGTTTCTTTAAGGGAAACATGAAAGCCAGTGAATTAATAAAACACAACAAACTAAACAAAAAGCCAATCCAAAGAACCCCCTCCTCCAAAACATTCTGTACAGTTTTATAATATACTAGTTTCTTTCACAGAACAAAAAAACCCATATTGACGTTATTAAGAATTTGTGCTGCAAAAATTACTTGTTCCAAATGATTTTAAGAACACTGTGTCCTGTAACTTCTCTACAATTGCACTTATGCTGAGAGTCTATACAAGTGATACACAAAACTTAACCTACTCCTGTGTATTAGGCTAAAACTGCTAGAACTGCAACTTTACAATCCTCCATAAAGTTAACTCTACTCACACACAGTATGTGGCCCCAACAGAATAACTGCAGACCATATGTCATATGTGTGCTAACTTCTCCTGAAATGTTCAGTGCCATAATTGGAATAGAATACACATTTATAGTGAAGAAGCTATTTTATAGATCAATGGGTACTACAGGTTTGAACATATGGACAAGAAAACACAAGGAACATAACTTTTTCTTTTTTAGTCAGAATGATTTCTGACTCTAACTATGCCAAGAATAGAATATCTATCACAATGGTTCTGAATACACTTGTTTTGGCTACAAGGTATTTTTGGCACCAGCAATGTTTGCTCTCCTGAGCCAGGAAGTTAAAGTAAGCACTTGGGCTCATTTTGAGCAGCACTCCGCACACATAAAATGGCAATATGAATAGTACTTTTAAGTACTGTGTCAGAGAATGTACCCAGTGCAAAAAAGACAAGATACCAACCTCAGAACATACAATCAACTGAAGCAGAAACCTGTCCAATAGACTAAGATGATCTAAACCTTCTGGGAATGTCCTTGTGGGCACTGTATTACTAAAGACTTTTTGGTCTGAGGCTGGAAGACCTGTAGCTCTAGACTGGCACACTTTATGGCCTGCCAACAGCAAGTGTAAGAAGATACCTCCTGACTTTTACAGACCTCTTGAATGAGATTTTTCCACAATGGAGCTATCCTGGATTACAAGCAAAGGCACTATTGCTAGAGACTGCATGAAAGATTTTTCTTCCCTTCCCTTTTTATTTTACTTCCACATTCTCTAGCAAGAGTTTATTCTGTATGTTACCAACTGGAACCAATTCCCAACTGGAATCAGGCAAGCAATGATGTTGTAACCTTGTGCTCATGATGGGCTCATGATGAGGTGCCACATGTCCATATATACCCCTACCTGCCTTGAATTTCCTACAGAGAAATCTAGAAGAAAGAATGCTGAGAAGCAATGGCTGCACAATATTTAAATACAAAATAAATTCATAAGCTAAGCATGCACCTCCTTCTCCCAAAAGATTCTTCAGTGGGCAGATTGTGGATCCTAAGAAGTACTGCTCCCTTATTAAGCGCCTATCCTGAAAAAATCCACAACCATCTCCTCCTTGTATAATGCCTAACAAAATACTTCAACAAAAAGCAGAAACAGTGTCGTTACTCCATTTAAGCAACACAACTAATAATGATATGGTAGCTCATGGATACTCCTAAATCCTATGCAACAGGATAATTTGAAAGAAGGCAAAAGAATGGGAAATTAAAGTTTTCAGAGCACTTGTTCATTCTACACAAAGTTATTAATTCCTACCCATTTATTTCTGTAATGTATTAAAATGACTCAGCAAATAATACCAGGTAAAATAAAATTGCTAGAGCAATTTCATTGATTTTATCTACTTTGTCAATTTATAAGGTGGGGAATTTGCTTAAAACCCCTGTCTAAATAGACTTTTCCCAGGAAAAGTCATCAGTAACCAGTAAATAACCTGTTCATAAACAGTGACCTTTATTCAAATCATAATGGAGACAGAAAATGGAAGGAAATATTTGTAAATATAGAACAGGCCTACTTTTATTGCTCCACTTGAAAGAAAGAACTCTTTCAAATTATGACCCAGAATTGTTAGAGTAATTAATTAAAAAAAAAAAAAAAGCCCAACAAGGAACTAAACTATATCCTTACCTATGTTTAGCCCGTGACAATGAGTCTTTTACTTTTTTGATGTTCCTATGTTGAACACTCTTACAATTAGAAAATCTTTAAAAATGTAACCCAAGCAACATGTTTTTTCACATTTACTCTAGTCTGAGTACCTGAAGAATTGCTTGTTCCCTTCCTCTCTACAGCAATGCATTTTAAAATTAATCACATATTTTGTTGAATCTTTTATTCCCTGGATCCTAAAAATGTCAGTTTTTCAGTCTTTGATTATTTCAGTCCATGTTTCTTATATCTCCAGCTTTTCTTGCTGGTTGTTACTCAAAATTATACTCTTCAAAATTATAAAAACCTGGATAATATCCAAAATTATACACAACTGCCTGAAGAGACATTATTTATTTTCATATTAATATTAATATAAATGTTCTTTCTGGGATCTCATAGAACAAGGACAATTTTTGCCAATGGAAAGGGAAGTTGAAGGATTTGGATGTTGAAGCACCAGAAGAGGCTGCCCAGGGAAGTGGTTGGGTCACTACCCCAGGAGGTATTTAAAAGATCTGTAGATATGGCACTTAGGGACATGATTTAGTGGTGGACTTGGCAGTGCTGGGTTAATGCCTGGACTCAATGATCTTAGAGGTCTTTTTCAGCATTAAGGATTCTATGATTTGAAGTTTAATCTTAATACGACTGACTGTAGAAAGTAGCTTATATTCAGTAGCTGAAAGCACTGAACTGCCATTGCAGTGAGAGCTGAAGATACTCTGCATGTCATGGTAAGAACAGAAATATTATTGTTTAGCCCTGAGACAATCTAATCTTCCAAAGACCAGCCAAATATTAAATTATGATTTATCCCAGAAAAAGGAGAAGGAAGGAAGAGTCTTCATTTAAAGTAGTTATACAAACACAAAAAGTCTGGAAAAAAAAGGAGTTCTGGCAATTTTCTGATTCTGGACTAAATATAATTCTTTACCAGAGGCAAATCTTAAGACTGTATAGCTTATTAAATCAAAAACCCCCAAAACCCAAGAACAAGAGAGAAACCACACAAACTCAAAATGCATCTCTAGAGTTGAGAATCTGTAATCTTGTGCAATTATAGACTGCTAGTGTCAGTTCAGAGTATCTAATAACTCATGCAGTACTTTGTCACTTAAAATTGTTTAAATCTTAATATGGTATAAATAGGAAGGACAGGGTTTAATAGTGTGGTGGAGATAGAGTAAGGGAAACGTTACTGTGACTGCATAAAAATATTCTCTTAATTCTTTATCTCAGAAGGACTTTAAAAACACGTAGCTGTATCTGAGGTAAGTGAATTAAACTTTCAGAACTTCTTTGGTGGTTTTCAAGGCACTCCATTTGTTTCAGCAAAGGCAAGGTGGAGGCACCTTTAGTGCACCAATCATTTAGTCTTTTTTTTTTTCCTGAAGTACAAACATCTAAAACATGGCATCACCTCTTATGAACTGTCAGAAGAGTATCTGCTCTACAGTAATACAAAATATATGTAATCTGTACATTACACACACTTAACAGTGCACACTAAATACACACACAAGTTGAATACATGCCACACAAAGATTTGTGAATGAACCACTTCCTTTTAGCAGCCTTCTCTTATCAAAGTAAAGTAAAATATTGACCACAGATGCTGTTACTGAAAAACAAATAAAAAATATTATAAAAGAAACAAATTTTGAGCCAATGTTAGAATGGTTATGTTCTAACCACTGCACGCACTATCGTGCAGATGCTACACACAAAGCAATATTATGGATGCTGTTCTGAAGAGACGTGAGAATGGCCCAGTAATCAAAATCCTGCAAAGATGTCAGTTTTACTGGACTTAATGAGTTTCCCTCACCAGACCCCTCATCATCGTCAGTCGCGGACTCCTGCATCTCCTCTGTGAAAGCCTGAGATGGGCGGGGGTTATTCTTGTTCTCTGAAACAGTCACTTGTGCTTGTGACCTCTCACCTGAGGTCTCTGTGTGCTGAACTGGCGTCGAGGTAGTTAGGCCCTTGTAAGAAATGTCACCTGTCTCATCTTCCTCATAGTCATTAAGGCAGTACACTTCATCCAGGTCCAGGTCTAGGGTCCTGAAGCCCTTAGTGACAACCCCAGGCCTCGGGTCCAGGATCCCACCCAAGTGAGGCTGAGCCAGCTGCTGCCAGTGGTGCAAAGTGGCAGAACCTTGAAAGGGAACAGAAAGACAACCAAAATCAATTAGTAAGCAATCCAGGAGCTAAAAGACAAAGCCCCACTTCATTTATCCAGAAGACCAAAGGTTTGGGAGCTCCAAACCTTTAATGTGTCTGGGTTTAATGTGTCTAGGGAGACATGCTACAGCACAAAACTGCTTCACCTATGCGTCAGCATTTCCACACCAGTGTGTAATAAACTGATCACATCAGCACCTATGCAAAGCCTGGTGGTGAGAAGCAGCACACTTGTGCACGTGCACATCCCCTCCCTGTAAATATCCCCATCCTCTTCAATTCATTGGATTAAGCAGGAGTAGAAAGAATTTACATTGTAACAATTCATCTGAGCACCATCACAGAAAGCTCTAAGAGAAACATACACCACATATTCATTCCTACATTAAGCTCAAACTATGACAAGTGATGAAAACATGCCAGAATTTTCTACCAGTGGCTAATGGGAGGACAGTAGTCACACAGACTGCAGAGCAATTTGAGCTTGGTACCATATGTTAGAAAACCCCATCAACTTCAGGCACACATAAGCAGATGCACAACTCTGAACTACACGTCAAGGCTAAATACCTGTGTGGGCCCTATGCTACAAGAGTTCAACTACTACATAACTAAATGCAACTGTACCTGTAGCTTCATCCTTGGCAGAGAAATGTTTTGAAAAAGGAGGTGCATTTTACAGAGAAGAGCATTCAAATATTCAAGGTTTAATAGAAGAAAATCAGAAATAACAGTGGATCATGAAAAATTCATATATACCCTGAGATGGACCCAGTGAAATCAAGGGAGAATTTATTTGATTCCTCAAGTAGGAATTAAACACTGGGGCCTGCATTTTCCTGTGTGCCCACCATCACTGTGTTGAAAAATAGGACTAAAAATCACATATGTCCTATGACACAAAAAAAAACCCCATCCTTCTTTTCACCTCTGCCTGCGAATCAGAGCAGTTTTTGCAGTCTTATTCCTGTTTCCTCTCTGCAAAGCAGAAGACCCATTCATTCAACAATCTGACACACAAATGTCTCACCCATATTCAAAGTCCAAGAATATTCAATTTGTTACATGGTGTATGTGAAAGCTTAAACAACTGTAATAACTGAAGAAGGGGTGGGTCTCATATACATTTTCAATCTGAGAAAAATCCCATGGAATGAGAAAAATTGCCATTTCACATATTGCACTTGAGGAAGCTTAATGTAAATAGGAAGTGAACAGGGAAAAAACTTTCTCTAGAATGGCTGGAAACAATGGGTGGCATTTTAATTAAGTCTATCTCACTTTCTAAGATCTGTAACTTTTTAGCTCAGAATAAATGGATCTGCTAGATTATTTTGGTTAACGCCCCTATCTTTTTTTTTTTTTTTGCTTTTATTTAAATTAGTCTAGATGGATTAGAAAAAATTTGTACCCTCAAGACTTAAGAAATAGAAACTATTACAACCCCAAAATGGGAGAAGAGACATCCTTATAACTTGTATTTACTTCTGAATTGTCACAAAGGCCAAGCTTTTGCTTTTATATAAAAGGAATACCCCAGAATGTGAAGAAGTTACAGATATTGTCAAGCCTTAACCTAGGAGCAGAGGTTTTCTATCAGTCTACCCCAAGAATCAAAGAACAAAGGCAATCAAAATTTCTTTCTGCACAGCATGCAAGTATTAAAAAGTTAATTAACTTCTATGTGCTAGCTTCTGCAAATATAACCTTTTTCACCTTAAAGCAAACCAAAACTTATACTTAAAATAAACTCTGCAGAATACAAACACTTCATTTTCAATATATATCTCATACTTTTCCATAGGAAATATAGTTACCAAAATATCTGCATTTTGAGCTTTAATATTTCTATTGAAACTATAGAAATCAAAATGGCCTTAGGTCCATCATAAACAAGAGTATATCTAAGCCTAATCTTGATCTCCTAAAATGTGTGCAAAGGAGCTTTAATTTCCTATACAGAAAATGAAGAAGAAATGTACAAGGGAATCCAACAATTGTAAATCCCCAATAAAAAGAGAAAGCTGCAGAAGCTGAAAGAAGAGAGAAATACAACACTTCTTTGGTCTACATTCAGTCCCAGGTTCCTAGCCAATGGTTTTGTAAATTACTGGAAACAGTTGGCATGAGGAAATTACTGTGTAACAGAGGGACATGCCACTAAAAGAAGAAGGAATATAAGAACAAAATATTAATGGAGTGAATTTTTTTTCATATATTCCTGATATCTCTGCATGATTGCACATAGGCTTGGAGGATCAGAGAAAGCTTAGAAATTCACAGTGTGTTGCTCCCACAATTGCAGTGAAATGGGTGAAGACATAGTGAGCCCAAGTTTTTAGTGCTGTTTTGTCTTTATGACACAACAAGTCACAGGTGCATAGTTTAAAAAAAACAAAACAAAACCAAAAAAACCCCACTGGTTTATAACTAAAAGAAGTCATACTTCAAGTAATTCTTCTGTTTGACTAAAAGAAAGTGTATCTTGATTTTTAAAGGTGCAAAATGTGCATTTCTTAGTGCTTCTGCCACTTCTTTTTCTGGGGGATTTAGAAGGTTGCTTTAAAGGAACAGAAGTCATTAACCTATAGTAAATTTATTATAGAACTAATTTTTTTTCCGTTTTATGACATGAGCGCCCAAAACAGTAAAAAAACCAAAGACACAACTACTTATAGCAGTCTGAAAATACAGCAGACCATTTTTCCCCAGTAGTCTGAAAGCATCCGTGAAGTTGAAAGAAAACCTAAGGCTCATGAAAAATATTCAGAAAATAAACTAAGCTGAAATGAAAAACAAAATAATGAAGATATTTAGTTAATAAAAGTTAACAAACACAAAACTTATGAAACAGGCAGACACAAACATGCTACAAATAAGATCTAAAACCAAACATGGGAAGTACTTTAGAAGGTGCAATAATTTCAAGAGAGAAATTACCCAGTGAAAACATTGAACAAAACCAGGGGAAAAAAAAAACCCAGACAGATAGAAAGATGATAAAGACTTTAAGAGTTTATTGGAAAACAAAAGCAGATATAATGGGATGGTGACAGAAATCTATTACAGTGGTAGAAACCAGAAACTGAAACAAAGTGGGATCATCCTTTCCCTCATGTGGTACAAGAACTTTTATGACTATGTAAAAGCAGCCATGAAAACAAACTATTAAAATCTGCTCGACAGTATGGGTTTGTGTGCTATGGCTCTAGTTTCATTTGAATAGGTAGATATAGTACATCACTTTCTTCAGGGCATAAGAATGCTTGTGTTTGCTTCTGAGTACGTGTCACGCTATATGCTCCTTATAAATGAAATAAATTTGTTCTGAACAGATGAAAAAAAGGAACTTCTGCAATTAAAACACACACAGTGCAATGTAATACAGGAGTTATGTTAAAGGAATAGAGAGAGAGAAGCCAAAGCTAAATGATGTTACCTAGTATATCTGTGAAGTACTACAGGGAAACTTCATTTGGTTTAAAACCTGAAGGAAATGACTCAACTAACTTCCAACTACAACCTGAAAGAACTGAAGAAAGCCAGGCAGATTATACTACATTTGTTTGACAGCTTTTTTTAAACAGTCTATTGAAATTAACTTTGAAATACAGCTCTAGCCCTGACTACCATCAATCTCTAGCTTGGCTTTTACTGAGACAACTTATGAAGGAAATTTGACTTTAAAAAACCCCACCTATTTCACACATGAAACACAAAGCCATAGTGAATCATGTGATCACTCAAACAACCCATTAAGTCCAGACATAATTTTGAATCACTACAACAGTCTTATTAGACCAACTGAACTAACTGAAGTAGGTAACAGCCTTTCCAGATACTAATTTACAGAACTCTTGCTGTTTAGATTTCATAGACTTATCAAACTTCCTTTTCCAATTATGAAATGGTAACATTTAGGTCGGGTGTAAAGCTACACTAATGATATGCACGTGTGGCCTGTAATATTTATTTTACTGCTTTGGCTGGGGTTGTTTCCTAACACTTTTAAGGCTTGTGGAAGAATATAGTAGTTAGAATATCTCAAACCAACAGCGTGGAGTACTGTCTCTAAAGTAAAAAGAGTATGTATTGCAAAGATTTCCTGCTTTCTGGTGATGGATTAGGGACCACAAAGAGTCACTAATAACAACAGATAAAGGCCGAGGCCCTTTGTTATCACCTTCTAGTGGTTTCACAATCTGAAGCTTTTCTGGCAGGTAGGAGCGACTGCTGATAGACATTCCTGAATATCCAGTGAATTCTGAAAATCTGGAGTGAGTTCCCAGTGACATGATGCTCTCTGTGGGGGTAATGGAACCACTGTGGAGTTCTCCCTTTTCTGCCAGTTCCCGCAACTTCCTTTCCTGCTCTTCCTCAAAGAACTTGCGCTCCGAGAGATAATTCTCCCGCCTGAGGGAGAGCCTACGCAGGGCAGTCTCTAGGTCACTGGAGCCTGGAGTCCCTGGAGTTCCAGGCTTCTTCATCCTGTCTTCATTTCTAAAACATAAAGGAGGACACAAAAAAACAAAACAAAAAAATAAAAAAAAAAAAAAAGGTGTGAGGGGGAAAAAACCACGTTCTTAGAAATGTTTAAGACTTCCATATGACAGTTTTGAGACACTTACTAATACTTTTACATTACTGTGTCTGGGAACAACTTGCTCCTCATCTGAAGAGCTCAAAGGCAAACACCAGTCTTTTGTTTCTCCTTCGTAGTAAACATTTTGAGTCCTAGCTCCTGCCTGGAAACTCCTGGTTGCAAACCTGCACTTTACTTAAGAGCTTCCTCCTACAAAGAGGTAAGTGTTGTCTACTTGTTGTGTGTCTTTCACAGTTATGTAAACTCAGGTAAGCAGGCCCCATGTTAAAGGGCCAATGCTGTAAGAACACCACACTGACAAACATACATTGTTTCCAAGTATTAAGGCATTTTAATGAAAAGTATATACAGCATATAGTGTGGAGCTGTACTGGGGAAGAGATAAGTAGCTAAAAAAGCAAAGTACTGAATGGTTTCATTCATGTTTTCATTTTAGATAACCTACAGATGCACTCTTCATTCATTTTTAGGATCAAAACAGTTAACTGTAGCTACATCTGGAATCAGAACTCCCTGGCATTTATGTAACATGGTGAAAATTTAATTATTTTTACATGTTGACACATAAAAACAAAGGGTGGTTTTACATCATCTGGGGATGTTGCACTTTAGAACAGGTCTGAGTTGCAGACACTGATTGATACACAGTACTTTCTAAAAGCTTTCTTTTTTAAATAAACTTGAGTGCCCAAAAACTATAAGCACAAAATAGATTTTGAAGATGTATGCCACTGTGATAACCGCACTACATAAGACAAAAGGAGGAAAGCAGGAACACTGCCTTTATGTCAGAAACTAAGCAAAAGCAGATTGCAGTACTCTGGTACTGACCCATTGTCCGAGGACTCTGTCTCTAAGATGATGCTATTGGTCTTGTTGTCTATCATAATGTTAGAGATGTCTCCCCCATAGAAACTGGAACGTGGAGTGCTGACACAGCTAGAAATGACCGAGTTCATAGCAGAGGACTGGTTAGAGCCTGGGATGTTCATTGGTGATGGAGTCATGGATCTCTGCTTGACAACTTGATTGACATTTCTCACCGTCTCAAAGACCCGCTTCTGATGGCTGTAAAACACACACACAGTTAATAATCACTCAATAACTTATCACCATGAGAAGGAACAGAGAAACAGCTAACAGCTTATTAACAGCCCTTCCTATTCACAGGTCTATCAAACACTTTGGTTTTATATATAGTTCTGTAAAGTAGTATGCATGGGGTCCCATACTAGCTACAGTCTGGCCATTACATCATTCTTCCATCACCTTAGAATAGTTTTGACAGACCATTTGACAATCATATGCATTGACCCTTTCAAATATTAATAAAAAATAAGTGAAAGAGCATTTCAGTACAGCAGCTAAAAGTGCCATAAAGCCATTATGCAAAAACAAGATTTTAAAAACCAGAATTGACCTCCATTCAACTCTTAACTATGAGCTGACTAATCCATTTAAAAAGAGTTTGAGTTTACTCTCCTGAGTATCTCCATACAAGCAAGTCCTGTATCTTTTCTCTCTGAAACCAATTTCCAATCCCCTTAAATAGTACTTTTAAAAGAAGGAAAAAGATGCCAGAAATATAATGGACCAAGACTTGAGAGAGAGGCTGTCAGGGCTGGAAACCTAATATTTGACCTACTTCTACAGTTCATTCTTTATCACCATTGTCGTTATACCATAGCAAATATTGTTCACCTGGTTCAAGACTGACAGATGATGCTTCAGCAGAAATGTCTGGACAAAATAAAATTACCCTACATCATGTTGCAGCAGTGCCACCACTGCTTTGTTTTACAGCTCACAATGATAGCACATTCTTTCTATCTGAAAGGTAACACTGCCAGGTTGTAACAGTGACTGCATGCCTTAGGCTATTTAATGTCATTTAAATTTCTTTCCTTCTGTCCATGGGTGCTCAACGGTTGCACTCTTTGTCTGGAGGCTCCAGATGTATAGCTGTATGTCTTTTTGAGGCTGAACCTAAGAGTATTTATCAAGAAACAGTCCCATGGAGCTTGCAGTTACTACCACTGCACAAATAAATAAAACCAAGATAAGTCACGCAACCAAAAAAAAAGTATCCTCTGGTACAGGCAAAGTAAATAAGACATTTTAAAGAAGTTAAACTAGCTTTAAGTTAGATTATACGGGAAGGATGAAAGGATCTTATGGGGTTTGAGCATGCTCACAACTTTTGGATCTTACATTTTTCTAACCAACATTTCACTCTTTCAGAGCCTCATTTGTAGTTCTTGGCTTAGGCCCAGAAAAGGTCAGTGTTTGCATCAGGCATTTTGTAAATGCAATTAGAAGGTTTTTGGGGAGTGCCTACTGTACCTTCCCTGACTGTCCTGTTCTGTAAACTCTGTTTCTGTAACAGACCCTGTAAACTGGATTAACTTATTTCAAATTAAACAATCCATGCTTTGTACAAATCTGTGAGATAAACCTATTGGAGTACACATGCAACTGGCATCAGCGAGGCCCTTTCTGCCAAGCTGTATCTATCTATAGCTTTGGGGCTGTCACAAGCACTTAACTTGTTTCTAACTACTCTCTTATTTAATTCAACAGAACTTCAGCACAGGTGTAATGGGCATCTCACTAAGTGCCCAACCATTCCAAATCCCTTACTGCCCTGATGTTCTTCCTGTAAAAACCAGATTAGATCAACCTGGTAACTTATGTTATAAAACTCACCAAGAACTTGAACTCCTCCTCTAATTTGTAACTGAAGAAATCTAGCATGGTAACACACAAGAAAACAAACATTTTCTCATTCTCAGGACTCACCAATGAGGAAAGAAGTTTACAAGACAAGGCAAAGCCAGTATATAGGTGTTTTCTTTAGCAGCTTTAGAAGAAAATAAAAAGAACCCAAAAACTAGGCAATTTGTTTTCCTTTCCGTCTATCATTCACATTCAGCTAGAAATATTTCTTTCTAAATATCTAGCTCAACTATTTCCTGTTTTTTTCCTTTCTCATCAAACAATTCAATTCAGATATAACCAATCAATTAGGAACCAATTCTTTTCAGTCTTACGCCAAGTCAGGAGAGTCGGGTTCATCCAAATGCAGTTCTTTCCTCATTGACCCTTCTATCTCTGCTGCCAAAGAATCCTGTTAAAAATAAGGACAAAAGAGAAACAAATATCATAGCATTAATAGGTTGGCAGCACAGAAAATAATAAATTGCTTACACAAAAGAATAGATAATGAAGAGTATTTCTAGAAGAAAAAAGTAAGGTTTAAATATGAAGAATAACTGGAAAACTAATGTAGATATACAAAACACTGACAAAATATGGCTTAGCTTCTTTCCTGCAGTATGTACTAGCTGATGATACATAGTATCTGCCAATGAACCTTAAAAAAGCATTGTAGGCAATAACATGATCCAGCTACCCAGACTGAATTTCACACTCAGTAACACTCACCTTTCATGTATAAAGGTTTGGTTTTTATGTTCTCATTTAAAATATACATAAAACCCACAGTATTATCCACCCATCCACAAAACTGACATGATTCTTGGCATAAAGTACTATATACTTTCTCCATAAGGTTAGAGGGAACAGGCCATCAATTTTCCATAGCTGGTCACTAAGTTTTACTGCTGGGTGCAGGGTCTAAGTGTCAAACATTAACAAACCTAAATGATCTCTTGTCACATGATTGAACATTTGAAAATCATTTTCACACAAAACACAGAAACCTGTATCAGCACAAGCATACTTTTCACAGCTTTCAGCTGTATTTGTGCAAGCACAATTTGTATTATTTTTGCAAGCACAACTTATATTATTAAACATCTGCACTTTAATTTGGCCTGTGTTCAGTCTCAGAAGGGAGCACAAAAAGCAAGCTAAGCCTTTGTTGGCAATTTACTTCTTGTGAGCACAAATAAAGCGTGCTCTTCTTCTGCAGTAAGACAAGACAAGGCCGGCCAGGTTTTGCTGCTTGATTACATTAATGTATTTCAAAAGAAGCCACTGATACCATTGCCTTCAGAAGTAATCTAACTATTCTAGAGATACACAGGCAAGCAAAGCAAGTCACTGCACACATTCTTATCCACTCTTTTTTTCCTTACTTCACTGAGGGTACTGCATATTCCCTGAGCTTTAAATTTCATAATCATATGAAACCAGGTAAAGAAATTTGGTAACACAAGTGAAACCACCATAACTTGTTGCCATAATACAGATTAGCAACTAACATTCTTTTAATGAACCAATAAATTTTCAGACACCATACAACAAGAAGTTATGTTTTTAACCCTGTTCAAAGGTTTAGACTAAAGAACTGAAATGTATATCATAAATTACTAGAAAGATGCCATGTCTGGAAACCATTGTTATGTTATTAGGAATTTTTATCTCCATGAATATTGAAGATAAACAGGAAGATCCTAATGAACATCAGCCACCACAATACAGGAGGTGCCTAACAAAGATGTACAGAACTGTGTAAGAACCTGTTAATGCTACCCAGGTCTCACAGCATAAGCACAGACAGCTGCAGGTTGCATGTAACACTGCAGCAGAGCTGCACAGCACCACTGTTTCAGAACCGGGTATGCAAAACTGATCACTCAGGTATCCTTTAAGACTATGCAAATACACATTTCACCCATGCTTATGTCAAACACAGCATCCTATCCCTGAAGCTGTAAGTCAGATGCAAACACACTTCTTTGCTTGATGTGTGCAGGTTTTTCCTTCAATCTGCTTACCATAGGGAAGAGACCAAGGGAGTGGTACCGACGTGATATAGCATTTGGCATTGTCTTGTTCCTAAGGTTTTTCAGCTCTTCCTGAGCCTCGTGAAGCATTTCCATGCACTCTGCATACTTGTCTTCCAGCTCTCGCAACTGTAACATAGAGAAAACAGTCCAAGACCTTATGGGGTGCACCATTACCACAAAAATTCTGCCAATTCTTTTAATACTGGTAAGCAATAATGGTGTAGGGAAGAATATCCCACATTAAAGGAATCCATCTCCAAAAACTGAGTATCACTGGAGGATCACTAATAACATGGATTAGTGATGGGAAGGCAGGCAGGGAAGGTAACAATGAGGAAGGAACTGTTTGCTCCATTTTCTTCCTTTCCTTCCATGTGAAGCCATTGTCAAAGAGAAGATACAGAGCTAAAAAAAAAAGTATCTTTAGTCTGATCAGGTTTAGTGCTTAATCACTGCCATGATGACCATAGTGGCAAACACAATGGTCTGAGGACAAGACATTCCACAATGGTCCAAAGGACTTAGGAATTTTAAAGCCAGGATTTTCATGCATACGTACATATACATGTATAGCTTTCAACAGCCTAAGACCATGTCTTGTTTTTAGCTTTCTCAGGAAACACATCTTCTTTAATCACTCTGTCTGCAGATGTCTGTGTACCCTCACAGCTTTTGGGTTCATCAGCTACTTCAACTAAGTTTGGCAAAGGGGCAGAAGTCTGAAACAACACATTCTTACAACTTTCATAAAAATCAGCTATTTGGTTTACAAAAAGAGATCTGGTTCATTTTCTTTCCCAGGAAAGCAATGGCGATGCATGAACCCCATCTTTGTTGAGCACCACAGTTACAGAAGGTCCACCCACTGGAAAAGCTTCTCTGGCCACTCCCACGTTCATCACCAAGTAGTGCAAGTACAAGACAAATCCTAAGGGGATCAAGCTCTATTCATTCCATCTTGTCCATTTCTTTTCATGCAAATGTAGCACCTGTACGACAACCAGAAATAGTGGACTGCCTTATGTTTATATGCTGAACAAACAGAGCATCAATGAGTTCTTCCATGCTATCTCACTAGTCAAAATAGGCTGAAATTACCAGCCTAGAGAAGTCAGCCTCTAAAGGCATTCCTGTACAGCCCATAAGTCTCTGTGTTTCAAAATGTGTGTCATTTGAAGGAGCAGAGAATAGGAAAGAAAAGGGTTTGAACTCTATTAGGAACATAAATGTTCCTTCATTGCATATACACAGGCAAAACTATTTACTATTTCTGATCCAACTCAGACTAAACTTCTCATGGCAATGTGAACAGTCATTGCTTAGCTACTGAATTATTGTATTACTAAGTAATGTACTCACCTCTGCTGTGAGCTGTCTTTGGGCATCTTTAGCTGCTCCCAGATGCTGGACAAGTTCCTCATTTTCAACTGCACACTAAAATATGCCAAATATATTAGAAAGACTGCAATGTTTTGTCCTGTGATATTTGTATCATACATTGCAGGTAAGTAGGAAGAGTGTAACTTTTCTCACTTCTCCTCTGCACCAATATTAATCTACAGATTAGTTTAAAAATGTTTAAAATGTTAACACAAGAACACACAAGCATTAGAATGTCCTTTGCTAAAAGAACCTCCAAACAAGTATGTGCCCACTGAAATACTTGCACTGACACTCTTGTCTCACTGACATAACTCAGAGCAGAGTTTTGTATCTAGTATTTTAAATAATTTTAACAATTGCATTTGAGAAACCATATATGTATGTCTTAATAAATTGATGCTTTCTAGTCAAGTATGCCAGATATTAAACACTAAACAAGGTCATCCACATAAGAAAGGTGGAATATTTCCTTTAGGCTCTAGTACAGAAAGAATTTTAATCTGTCCTCCAGTTACATTCGTAGCAAATAACAACAGTAGTCTCTCAATTGGATTGCTTACAGCTTTTGCCTTTTTCTGCAGGTCAACTATCTGAGAGAGAAGATGAGTGATTTCTTCTTGCTGCCGGGCAGCATCTTCAGTTTTCTTTGCTAGCTCTTCAGAGATATTGGCAATCTGGATGTTCGCATCCCCTTTAAGATAAGTACTTAAAATTAACATCACAAACCCAAAATTGGAAAAGTAAGCATAAAGATGTTCTTTTGGAACATCACTTGCTTCAGCAGAATTCTACCCCCAATTCACAGAAAGGTATTTTTGAAAAACAGTAGGACACAAAACCAGAAAGGTATCAAGTGCTCATGCTGCAAAAAAGACTGAATACTTTCAATGCAAATCTATTTTTTAAATGAGAAAGATTTAGCTTTAGCCAACATTTTCTGCTGTGAAATTTCAACCAGAATTTTTCTCCTTATAACCATTTATAAAAGGAAAATAATTACTACAGGAAAACATGACGGACTGATCTATTTTGTTTTTTTTTACTGACTTACTTCAAAAAAGTATATAGAAGTAGGGACATACTTAGCTCTTTTACACAGTCATTGACAAGCTGTTGTTCTTTCTCTTCATAAGTAATTGTTTCAGTCTTCAGCTGACAAGCCTGTTCAAGAAATCCACATCAAATATGCTACATTAGCACATTTGTTCTTTGCCAGTCTGTTGTTGCACTTCCATCTGCTTCAGAAAAACAAGCTATTCTAATCACTCCTTCAGGAAGACAGTGAGAAACTACACTTTTTGCCTGCCCTCCCACATGTTGTGGAAAAATAGGCCAGGTGAACATTCAGCAGAGACATTATTGTATGGAGAAACTTGCATCACTATCACCATATCCCCACTAGATGTCACTTGTGTATTTTGCACTAAAAGTGAAAAGAAAAAAAAAAAACTAAATAAATGCTTCATTTAAATAACTGAATTAAACATTCAAGTATTTAAAAAACATGCTATTTGATCCTATTTGAAAAGTTCTAGCACTGTAACCATATATGCCATAAAAAAACCTTAATGCAACCTCTTTCCCTGGTTTGTCTTTTCCACTCTGACTCTGGGAGTGCCAAGAGCAGCATGGCTGCAGCCAGCTGGTTCTGTCTGGCACCACCTTGGTGGTCTGTAATCTATTCCCAAAGCTGGGGGCATGCACAGACACCCACAGCCTCTGTAGAGAACTGCACAGCTCACAGGTTTCAGCTTTGGCTTCATCCTGTGCCTTGCTGGCACAGACTACATCTCCCTGGATGGGAAGGCAGTGCTGCATGGGGTTTCCTATGAGCTCCTGGTGCAGTGGCTCTCTCAGTTCTAACATTCATTAATCTCAGACCCTCTATTGCTCATCTTCCTTGTGCACCTTCTCAGTTAGGAGCACAGCAGTCTCCATTACTGGGTGTCTTGTGCAAAGGTGTAGCACTACCTATTTACAATGGGCCATGCATTTGAAGTGGAAAAAGGTAGTAACATTCTGTTTTCGTGTATTCACTCTTAGACCAAAAGTATCTCTCCTGCTAAACTCTGCTACATGTTTGCAAAGTGGTAACATACTCCCATGGTTTAAAGGTTGGATTAAAAATATAAAATTATTCACTTCATATTCAACTGTTAAACTTTTAAAAAGCGTGTCATCTGTGAAACAAATAAAATATTTTAAGAAATAAAGAGCACATTCAATTTAAAATATTGAAACAAAATGAAGAAATGTAATGCAAATTTAGGCTAGAAATTTGCATTTTGACAAACACTGAATTGGTATCAGAGACCACGCTAGCCTACAAACTTGAGATCTGCTGCTCAAGTCACACATATCTGCCAGGTCAGCCATTTACAATCTGTTTCAAAGTGCAATCCTGGACTCCAAAATCTGCTCATGCTCCTGCACATTCTTACTGCACAAACACTGCTTTGCCTGTAACTTCATTTGGAAAGAATTTCTTCACAGAAAAGGTGATAGGACATTTGAATGGGCTGGAGTCACCATCCCAGGAGGTGTTCAAGAAAGGACTGGACATGTCACTCAGGGCTCTGATCTAGTTGATAAGGTATTGATTGGTCAATGGTCAGCCTCCATGACCTTGGAGCTCTTTTCCAAGCTAAAGAATTCTGCAATTCTATGTACCTTCCACACTTCAGTCTTTCCTTTATTTAAAAGGATAAAGGATGGTGATTAAACAATCACAGAGAGATCTGTTATATGTAGAATTATACTCTCAGTTAGACTCTCAGCTTTTAATACAAGTTTCTCAATACCTGTGTTCTGGCATTTAGATGGACAACTATATTAAGCAAAACAAAGGGAGCAATTTCACCTCAGATCTAAGCACAACATTTTCCTCTTCAAGGTCCTTGAGTTTCTTTTGAAGAGAGTCCAAATGAAAGTAGTTCTGGACGGAGGAAGAAGATTCATTCCTCTTCAGCCTTGTAGGAAAAAGCAACAATTTTAAATAACTTTTACATATACTATGGCCAATCTCACAGAAGCACAGACTGAATGCAGGTCTCAAAAACAAACAGAGCCACATGAAATACAGCTTATTCATGCCAGTACTTTTGAGCAGCAATAAATTTGCAGTGAATTTCAAAAGAGGACATTTAAAAATTTTATTTATTATTCTGCACATTTCCTATGGAAAAGTTGTTCAGCTAAGGTTATGAGAAAAGAAACCATGTTACTACAGGGAGCAAACCAATAGCTCCTGATTAATGCTGCACATGCTTCATCAGAATACAGCAATAACTCTGCAAGGGCAGACAGCCCCTCAGGACCTGCAATGCTGCTCAGCCAGCTAACTGCCTGGAACCCACACTGTAAGCCATACTTTATTTCTTTCCCTTGGCTTGGAATTTTTCCACAGTGCCTTCAGAAGTCCTTCAAGCACAAAGGTCACTCATGTAGCATGTCCTAGCACATGCAAATGTGTGTGGTGTACTCGGCTGCTGTCAGTGCCACCCACGGCTGCCCCACCACAACAGTGACCCAGTTCCTCTGGAGCTGCAGTGTCGTGTCAGCAGCCTCCCTATGTACTCTCCCCTCCTGGCTCCCTGTAGGCACCTGGATAGCCAGCTGGCTCATGCAAGTCCTTCCAGCTGGAGCCCTGCATCAAGTTCTAAGTCCCATTTATAGTTCCAGCCAGTACAGGGGCAATTTTAGCACTTTTCAAAGTTATTAAATCATCCAACAGATAATGGTCAACGCTGCAGATCGACTGACTTACGGGGTGGAACAGACGGACTCTGGTTCACTTTCTTCAGCAGCACTGGTATAGAACTGGAGCAGCTCATCTTTCATGGACAGCTCATGCCGCAACTGAGAAACCTACACAAAGAAAGAGCTCACAGATCAGTAAGCTGATTTTCCAGGCACATTTTTAAGCAAACCCACCACAAATTAGCTCATTATTCACCCTCCAGGCATCATCTTGGACTAAATCAAGAGTTCAAGACTGAAACAGACCAGAAGCATTTCTTTTATTTCTTAGAAAGAATTAAAGTAGCCACTAAACGTTGTTTTTTTTTACAACTCCAAATATGCAATTATTCACTGCTGTTAGACATATTTCTTTTTTACCTTCTTTAAGACAAGCAATCCTGACTCACTGTTGCATTAGTCTAGATCCACATGCACGGTAATGGATACATTGCAATGACACAGCAAGAAATTAATGCGGCTCAATCGAGCCAAACATTGCATTTATCCATTTTGTGTGACAACTGTCATCTTCTGGCATGGATGCTGACCTTGCAGGCCTTAGATGCCAACATTTCCTCCTCTCCAAGAGGCTTTACATAAAATTACTGAAATGCTTGTATAATAAGGCTACAATTGTGACTCAGGTGCCTGTTGAGTTGCAGAACACCACCACACAGTGGGAGGCTGCTGTTCTGAGGCTGTTCCATCAGTGAAGATTGCAGTCAGTTTCTGGGTTTTTTGGCTCTGGTAAAGCAGTTTGTGAGATTGTCATACTTAGTACACACATACACCAAAAATAAACGAAACATCAAAAGTGGGCGATTAAGATTCCTTAGAATTGTGAGCTCCACAAATGTAATCTTTGTTACTTTATATTGCTATTCTCCAAGAAAAATGGTTAAAAGCTCAGACAGTAGCATGTACACCACTTCACAGCTGTGATTTAAGATGCCACAGCAGCAGGGGATTATTTTTATTTGCCTTGCACAACTACAGACAGCATAACTGATCAGACACATCCACTCCCTTCCACTTGAACTGCAAGACTTGGCCCTCAGTTTGCACTTTCCCATGTAAAAAATGCACAGTACATTTGTTTTTATTAAGCTTCTGCTTTTCATATTTTAAGTATACTTTTCTTTGTAGTTATTATTAGCAAAAAAAGAGAACATAAATTACATAGATCTGAACTCCATTTTTATCGAACAAGAGCAGAGACAATCCAAAAAAGCACTCGAATTGTTCAGAATTTGAAACAAACAAGGTCATTTACTTAACTAAGACTGTTCTGCATAATGGGAAATGCTAAGGCACCAAGTCCTCCTGAGACATGTGTTCTAAATAGCAAGGGAAAAAAAAAGGCATTCCCATCCAACTACATTTTAGAAAACTATTAAACAAAATTTGTGCATTAATTTTTGGAGGCTTGCTTTCTCCACTTCAGGAAGAGCGAAAATGCTAAACCAAAAATAACAATTTACTTCCGTTCAGCACATTATAACTCAGCCTCTTTAAGAAGCAAGAATTCAGATACAGCCTGTGGGTGGACACTAGATCATCTCCATCTCTTGCTACTGTTTTTTTATTCCTGTGAATTAAAAAGACTGAGGATACTATTTATACTGCCATTTCTAAGCATTTCAAACCTCCAAAAGAGGGTGGACAGTCAGAGAGGTTGATCTTTTATTGGAACAGGACCTGAAACAGTAGGCACACAGTGAAACATGGGTGGTTCCTCCTAAACATTGGGTGCAACTTTTTAATTGTGAGGGTGACTGAGCACTGGCACAGGTTGGCAAGAGAGTTTGTGGGGTCTCCAACCTTGGAGACAGTCAAACACTATCTGGACAAGGTCCTTAGTAATGGACTGTAGGGAGTCCTGCTTGAGAAGCGGGTTTGGACAAGATGACCTCCAGAGCTCACTTCCAATCTCAATCAGGCTGTGAAATACTCACTACAGCAACTTCCAGCAACACCTCCCGCTTTGATGCAGCATTTTGTGGTGTGTTAAGTTTGGTGAGTAGCTAAGCACCCACCTGCTGAGCACACAGTCTGCCCCACAATCCCCATAGGATGAAGGAGAGACTGAGAAGGTCAAGAGCAAAGAGCAAGAAGAACTTCTTGCTGAAACAGTTTAATAAGTGAAGCAAAGCTTCCCATGCAAGCAAAGTAAAATAAGGAATTTATTCACTGTTTTCTATTGCAGGTGCATGTTCAGCGACTTACTGGAAAGTGGGATTTTGACACACAGAACTGTCACTTGTGAAGACAAACATCATAACCATGAATGCCCAAGATCCTTCCTCCTTTCCCTGACCTTCTATTGTTGAACATAAAAACATATGGTATAGAACATCCCTTTGGTCAGTTTGGGGTTTGGCAATAGCCAAAACATCATTATCAACACTGATTTAATCCCAAACACAAAGCAAAGCACCAGGTAGGTTGGTGAAGGATATTATCAGCATCCCAGACAGACCCAGTACACATTTTCACACTACAAAACACTGAACCTGCTTTATGAACAGAAATAGCCCGTTCTACATTTTCACAAGCCACTGCCACACGTGCCCTCCGGAGCTAATGCTGCCATGTTACTGTTGCACAATCTTGGTATTGTTACCAAGAAATAGAGACTGAGCCCTTGCTGTGCCTGGGACAAGGCCCACGACATCCCACGAACCAAGCATGGTGATAACTCATCTCTTCAGGCTTTTAATTTCCTCTGCTGGCTTGACAGCTTTACTCAGCTTCAGAACTAACTCATGAAAAAGATGCACCTATCTTAAAATAATTTAAGTAGAAGATAAAAGTATCCTCACACAGAGAACAACAGTTTAAAGACCTGGGACCTAATTTCACAGGATCAGTCTTTACTGAATCATGAACAACTGTTTCAAGAATAGAACTGATATGCTTTCCCTGACAGCAATTAAGTGCTTAACAGGTTAAAATCACTCAAAAGGAAGACACCCTGTTACGCCTTATGTAAACAGCTCGCATACAAGTACCAAGTCAAAGAGCATTTCTGTCTTTCTAACATTACTTTCTACTCTTAATAGACCAAAAGCAATGCTCCGTTTTTTAAGCCACCGTTCCAGATTATAATTCAACTTTTTCCTTTCCTCTCACTTTACACAGAACAAAATCAAACCTGGACTTTGAAACCTGCTATCATCAAAACACAATCTCACCAAACACAAACAGGTGACCAGGAACTTGAATAACAGGTCTGGAAGGCTGTATAACCCAGAAGTTAACAAAGCTTTGAGGTGTTGTTATTTGAGGACTGACACTACATTGCAAGTGATACCATTTTACCTTCAGAAACATAGGACAAAATACATAAAGGAAAAAGAAGCAGAAACTGGAAAATTTAAAAATATTAGGAGAACCTAAAACCTAGTGAGCTACTCCATTCTAAATGCAATTCACATTGTGCAGATTGATTTACAGTTTGCATTTCTTTGAGCTGTAATGTCAAAGGAGATAATACCAGTGTGTAGGCAGCACCATCCCAGAGAAAAGGAACATGGAGCTGCAGCATTCTTATTGAACAGCAGATTGCCACACTGCACCTGGGAACTACACTCTGCTGCTGAAAAGGCAGATACTCCTCTCTGTAGAGCAAAATACTTCACAATTAAGAACATTTCCTCTGTATAATGTTTATGCTTCTAGAATATAGTAGTGAAACAGTAAGCTGAGACTGAAGTGTCTGTGCACACACTAAAGGGCTTTTTCCAGTCCACTCACCCTTTTTTTCTCCAGTACAGCAAAAAATCTCAGTTACATTAGTTTTTACTGAACATGATCACAGCCCCTTCTTAAACTTAAACAATGCCTAACAACACAAACTCAAAAGACAAACCCAAGAATCTGATGCACTTTGCACAGGTCTTTATAACTTTGACATGTATCTATCAATGTGGCATGCTACCAGTACAAAGGAAAAACTCCATCTGGTTAATGAGATGGACAGAAGGTTTTGTCATGACAAAGATCAAAGAGATATAAAGCTAAATTATTAATGCCGTTATACATATACCAATAAAACCTTAATTTGACACCACACATCAGAAAGAATTTGTCCCTGTATTACAGAAAACATATATCTCCCAGACAAACCAGCTTTAGGCAATTTTTACAGAATTTTAGAAGTATCAAATAAATTATTTTCTCTTATCTTTTGCCCTTAAAGACAGATTTCTTAGTCACTGTTCTGTTCAAATATTCAAAATTCAGTTTTAATAGAAAATCTGCAACCTACTAAAGGCAAATTTTCAATACACAAAAGTGTAATGACTTTAAAGTCTGATGAACTCTGCCTCAAAAGCATCAAATTCTGAAAGGAGTCAAAATAACAGTGTGAAAGAGGGGTGTTGACAGAACATATGGCCCAACATACCAAGCCACCTGGTAAGAGGCTTATTTTTGGTGGTACTTTTCCTAATGCCGCTCCTCAGACCCCCTAAATAAAAACAGATGTGGATAGAGACAGCTTGTCCCTATCCTCCACCTTCCTCAATCAAATTTTTCACTCTGGATGGATGATATGAATGCACAGTCCTGCTCAGTCACTGTGCATATGCCTAGTACATGTCATATTGACTGATACACAAATAAATTGGTCTGCCTCATGATGGGATTTGGATAGCAAGCAACAGAGAGAACAGAACTAGTTTTCCATGCCAAAAATGGTGGGCCATATCAGGATATTACTTCATTGTGTGCACTCGACCACCATTTATCACACATCACTGATCACTTCATCTGCACTTTATCCTTTCTGTCTTTCTGTGAGATGTTCATAATGCAACATCTCACACCCCTGAGCAGCATTAATTATGAACCATTTTAAAAGTTTTTACTCCACTGGTTAATTGTTCTCTTTCTCTCTGTCTTGCTCTCAACCACGTATAGGTGAGATTCAAAAAGCAAGGCCACTGCCTCAGAACAGGAGAAACAACACTGGCTCCTAGCTCATTTATTAAGTTGGAGTTTAGTGATGACTGTACTTACAGCTAAAGAGCTGTTTTAAAGCACAGGCCCTACTTGAAATGAAATAAGCTTTCTGGTGTGTTTTATTGATCACACTAATGTGTCCACTCCCAGCCCAGAAAGCCAACCATACCCCGGGCTGCATCAAAAGAAGCATGGCCAACAAGTCGAGTGAGATGATTCTTCTCCTCAACTGTCCTCTGGTGAGCACCCAGCTCTGGAGTCCTCAGGACAAGACAGACATGGACCTCTTCAAGCAGGTCCAGAGGAGGACCACAAAAATATTCCTCCTCCTATATGGGAAGGCTGAGAGCATTGGGGTTGCTCAGCATGGAGAAGGTAACGCTTTAGGGAGACCATATTGCAGCCATCCAGTCCTTTAAAGGGGGTTTATAAGGAAGATGGGAACAGATGTTTTTGCAGGGCAATGGTTTTAAACCAAAGGAGAGCAGATTTAGACTAGATATAAGGAAGATATAGACTAGATATAAGGAAGACATTTTAGCAGGGAGGGCGGTCAGACATGGGAGCAGGTTACCCATGGCCAAATGCATGGATAAGGTGAAGCTATAAGGAAATTCCTCCCATCACTGCATATACAGCATTCAGGCATAAGAATCTTACCTCTTCTCTGATGTGTTCTACTTGCTCCTCCAGGAAATCATTTCTTTCTGTCAGTGATTTATTCTTCTTTAACAGCGACTGGCCAATCCGAGCAGCTAATTCTAAGTCCCGTTCTTTCTGTGAAGCATTAAGAACAGAAAACCAACTTCAATTTATATTTTTTTAATCACCAAAGGATCAGAGGGATGGTAAAATTGCCTTGAAAGGGAAGGAACAAGCACTTAACAATAAAAAGACTTTCCTCCTGTGAGGGTTTATTTATTCGAGCGGTTTTGCTGATTTTCCTTTTCTACTCTTGCATATCTTACAACAGCATTATTCAGAAATTACTGACTCTCTCTCAAAGCATTCTTCAGTTTCCATTTGCTCCACCTACAAATAAAAGGCAATGAGCTATGCAGGAGTAGAAGCCAGTTCCACCACAATGAACTTTCAGCTCCTATTTCTGTGTATGACAACCATTAGTGCTTTTGTATAAAAACAAATCCGAACTCTTTCCTTTTTGCAGATGCCCTAAATTACATTAAGTGGTTACTCTCATGTTATACTTGGCCTCTTTCTCCCCCTCCTCTATGAGCACAGTACTGGAAATCACCTGTCTTGACAATTCATCACAGGTACCAAAAAAACTAGAACTTATCCTGTTGATGACATGTACTTAAGGATGCCTCAGTCTTGCAGAAGCTGGTACATGGAACTGTAATCTTCTTGGGAGAGGATCATAAACTGTATAAAATTTTGCACTGTTCATTAAGCATCTCTATTTATCATTTTCTTATTTAACTACTAGATTTTTATAATAGTGGTAAAATGGTGCAGTGGTTAACTCCCTAACGTACCCTTAGTTCAACACCATTTGAGGAAGAATTTTCTCCCTGTCACTGAAAATACTGTTTGGAGCTTACTTAGTGTCCCTGATTACTACCCAGATTTTATGACTAAATGCTACCTTATGTCACGTGTTCATTAATGACAAAGCCTACAGAACGTACAGCTACTGTTCACATGGATTTTAAGTCAATGAATTTGAATGAAGAGGCTTTCATAATGGAAAAAAAAAAGTTATATAATAACCAGTAAATAAAAAGAGAGGTGACTGATCAATGCTGTATCTGCAAATAGCATTTTCCAAATGGTTTCTGAAGGTCAGACTTATATTCGCATTGAAAGCTACTGGCATTATGAAGCCATAAAGTCTTTATGCAATCTTATGTACAATCTTTCAGAACAATAGGTGCCACGAAGTTGTCCAAAATATGTTTGGATATATTTTAAGCCAACTTATTGTTCACTAATTTGGCTCGCTTCATAAATACTGAGTGGAAAAAACACACTGCTGTGGTTTTGACTCTACAGAGGAGGAGCTATCTAGCAGCAATGTTTTTTAACTTCTAATTTGAGGAATGTAAGTCCATGTCCCAGGCTCTTCAAACAACCTCCCCAGTGTTCCTACACAATTTTTTGCAATTCAGCTCTAAATCTCATTTTGGGTACAGGTCTCTTACTCATACAATGATAAGGAACCAATTTATTACAGCAATATGTAAAAAAAATAATACTGAGAAGCAAGACACATTTACACTATTATTAGAAAAAGGTGAGAAAGCAGATTAATGAAGAAATCTGCTCCAATTTTTACCACATACCCAGGCAGGCCTGGTGCCACTTCCTTTCCTTAGTTTCAGGGCTATAGGCACAGATTTCTGACATATCTGCACACATGCCGTTTCAAGATCTTCTCTTTCCTATCTTCCTAAATGCTGCACCTTTCAACGTTGTAATGCAAGCATCTGAAGCTTGCAAACATGAAGGACAGACAAGGGGTAGCTTTTGGTTTTTCTCTTACTCATGCGTGAAAGCAACAAAAAGTGTTAAATTCTGCAAACAGTTGCAATCTCTTATGATAACCATCATGTGGAGAACAAAGAAAGGTGCTATAAGTGCATCTATCCCTATGAACAGAGTAATTTCATCAGAAATGATGGTCAAATAAAACAAAAAGGTTCACTGAAACTATTTGTTTTAATAAAGTTTGACATGGTAGACATTCTCTTATTTTTCCATTCCAAACATCCAGATAGGAAAGCACACAAGAAGCTTTAAAACACTGGCTCAGCAAGTCCTTCAAGCATTGCTCCAGTGAGTGTGATGCCTGGAACTGTAGACATTTGGCTACAGGGACTCAGGGGAGGACACAATTTGGCAGAATGGCATCATTACTAGAAGGAGCCACAGATGAAATGCAGTAAATCTCAGCCAAACAAGGCAAAGGTAACAGGGCACAAACAAGTTAACAGACTGTTACTACAAGGTGATGAATTATTCCAGGAGAAGTCTTTTGGGAACACATCAGTTTTAACAGGTAATTCGTACAGAGGTGTTTCAATGGGTTTGGCTCAAAGCACAAAATATAAGTATGTACTGCATTGAGGGATATCCAGAACAGGTGGGAGACGTGAGCATTCATTCCCATGCTTGTTTTCTTGCAGAATTAGAGGAATAAGAGACCACCTAATTGGCTAGAAAGACACCATTTTTGACATTGCTATTGCAATAAGCGAGCAATTGAGTGTAAAGGACTAAACTGCAGCCAGCCATCAACTAACACAGTTTTAACGGTTTTCACCTAAAGAATTACTCATAAGCATTCTTTGGAAAATCATTGTTCAAGTTTACTGCAGAAAACCAGCTAATTTTAGTCAAACAATTTATCATTATATTTATTGAACATAAGCATAGCACCATGACAGTTGCTTTTTGACATTTCTTGAGTGCTAAGGATTACAAGAATACCAATTTTCAAAACAATGGTATAAAAACCCCACAAATAACAACCAAATCAACCAAACATATGGGAAAGAACTCAAATGGAGTACTCGGTGTTTTCTAATTTTGTGTCTATGTATTTATCTAGAAAAAAAATATTTGAACAAGTTATTATGAAAACAAGTCTGTGACCTTTATTATTTTCTGAAGAGAATATATCCATCAATAACGATACTCTCAATTTTACATGTACTGTAAAAATATGTGTCATTTTAAGATGATTCCTCCTCCTCCTCCTCCTCCTCCTTCATTAGGGCAAACATTTGGCCAAGAACAAGTCACATGGCCTCAACTGAAAAATAACCAGTAGTAATTAATCCATTTGACTGAGTTAACAAATTATCTTTACTTAGAAAGAATATTTAGCTTACCAATGAGATAAAGTGTACATACACTTAGAGCCCTTATTCTTCCACAACGAAGGACAATCTACCAACAATGTTTATTAGTGGTACCATGTAATTTCAGTGCTACTTTGTCATACTGTGTATGGGTCCTTAAACAGATGCAGTACTTGCCTCTTCAAGAAGACGTGTTACAGCATCTATGTCATTGTATGTTTTAGTCATCTGGCCCACTCTTTCAGCACATAAAACTGCAAAGAAATAAAGCAAAACATTAATCAGACAGGCAGTACCACTGGGGGAAGATCACAGAATATTCTGAGCTGGAAGACACACACAAGGATCACTGAAGTTCAATTCCCCTCCTTTGCAAAAAATATCTTTCTAAGTTCAGATGTGCTTAAGTTTTCATCTAAAAACCTGCTTATGTCAACTTCTGGATGAGCACATCAAGAGCTAAAAATTCAAAACAAACAAAACAACAAACAAATAAAACTCAGCCTCCCCACCCCCAGTCCGCCCTCAAAAAAATACAATACTCATGTGGTACTGGTAATACAAATGCTCCTCTTGTAATAAGCACTTGCTTTTGTCAGTGGCAGAGCAAACTTAAAATGTTAAAACTTTCTTATCTGAAGAACAACATCTTGAGTTTATTAAAAAATAAATCAGGAAGTCAAAACAGATGTTCTTAAGATACATAATTAGGACTCCATCATGTCACTTACTCATTGTATGACATGCAGTAGCATTACTCCATGAATGCAACTCCAATGCTGTTAGGGGCACTGTTCATCAGAAAGAGACTATGTCATACTAAGTTGATAAGAACTGGGTTTTACAGTACAAAGTATGCATGCAAAGTAAGAAATGGTTTTGTAATACCCAGGCACACTACAGTGACCACAGTATCACCCATAACAAATATTTACTTAGACTGGTTGAGATTGTTAATCACTAAGGTGGAACCAGGAGTTTTGTCAGACTGAAGAAAGTATGCAGAAGTTCAGTCTATCACCATAGGTGATCCTTTAAGAAGCTACACTGACTTATCTTTAAGTCAACAAGTTTTCAAAAAATTCACCAACAGTTACAGGAAACAACAACACTTTCTGCTCGACCCTTCTATTATTTTTTTTTCCACTACACTTTTTCCCCAAACCCTGTAATTCTGGAAAAAGGGCTGTTAATGAAATTCAGTGGATCACACAGACTATGAGTTATCAGGCTGCCATAGACTGAACTGCTCTTCAGAGGATTTACCCTTGGCAATGTCACTTAAGGCTCAGTCTGGCAGATAAGCTAATGTTGTTCTAGTGCACACTAAAGCAGAGGAAGAGACAGATCAGGCCTAATAAGATTTATATTAGTGAGGAAAAAAAAAAAAACAGAACTGTACAGTAATATTAGCAGAAGACAGTTTGTCACACTAAGGAAACAACACTACCTAATTCATAAATGCACAATCTGCGTATAAATAAATACACAGCTGACCACCACTAAGGCACATTGATAATACATCAAATGCAATATTACTTAGATATCTCTTGAAATATTGGAAGATATTTTTTCCCCTACAAAAACACCAAAAAATTGCTTAAATTATGGCAAGAAATTCAATTTCTTCATTTATTTTCCCATTTCTCTAATTCTACTATTGCAGATCACATCCTAAAAGCATTTATAATATTTATTGACGTCAGTAGTGCCAGTGAACTCTAAAGAACAGAAGTATTCAAATTATAATTGCATTTATCCAAATTGTAAGTCTGAAAGTGGTAACAGTAAAGAGTTTATGCTTCAAAGTAATAACCTGACAAACATGACATATCAATAGAAAGAATAACTCTACCACTGTAGAAGTAAGAACACAGTATATCTGTAAACTACAAGCTATATTACCCAAAAGCAGACTAATAAGGATTCCACAGGAAAAAAAAATGCAGTAACTTGCAGAAAGTTTGCCATAAAAACTTCACATAAAAACAGAAGGTATAATGTTCAGAAGACTATTCATCCACACACACAAACTGATATCACCATAAACTCAATTTTGTTTTAAATATAGTAGGGCCATAAGTCATGCCATAAAACATTATCAGAAACCCTGACGCCAGCAGGTTTCCAATACAACTACACACTAAATAGTTTCCTTGGTTACAACATTCCACCACTACTATAAAATAATATTTGACATTGTCATTAGCAGGTTCATTTAAATTCTGTACCTAGTACTAACAATCACCAATGAGCAGGACTATGGTAACCTCACACCATCCTGATTCAGGTAAATGTATAACCTTCCTAACAGCCAGGCTGATAAAAGGATGGTGTTCCCACAGACAGAACAAAGTCATTCAGCTGGAAGAGTGACAAAGGTTGATCGTGTGGAAGCTCCTTTGGTAATTCCTATAGAACTTGCCATTTGAACTTTAACCTGGCAAGGCAATTCCACAGCATTATAACAACAGACTTTACCAGCAGCAAAGTAGAATTTGGTCACCAACAGCTTTTATATCTAGAAATTTCCATCAAAGTTCTGTTGGTGATTGTAAAAACAGAGATCTTCATACACTACCCTGCCAGTGAAAAAGGGTTTCAAAGCAGAAGTGCCCTTTTAAACATCCTCTACATCCAAGTAGAAATAAATTCCAGTAGATCGCATATAATAAAACTTGTCAGTCAACTACTGTCCATACTACTACTACTACATACAATACTGTGGAAACACAGAGCTTCTAGCTAAAAGGAAGGGTATCCTTTTGGAAGGAAGGCAAACTTGCAGAAAGGTGTTACTTTCAATTATTCAGAAATCAAAGCTTGAGGGGAAGAGAAGGTGAAAAGTACGGGGAGAGTGGAATTCAGAAGCATAATTTAAAAATAAATACTATAAAGTGTCTAAATATCTAGTTATTCAGCCTCCACAGATAACATTTGGCCAATTCCTAGTACAGCTGTTTTTATTTCTTTAGTGATCAAAAAATCTATCCGTGAAAAAGACTATTTTGAAAAACTATTTAGAGGTATTATCAGTGAAGCATGCAGTGGGAAAACATCCTCTCACATGTCATGTATGTAATGGATCCTGCATAGTAGGTTTCTAGCCTCCTGGAGTCTCTGATGATTATGAGAGCTTGGTAACGCTGCTGTAAAGATGAAACAAGAGCAAATGAAGGACAGTGCCTTGTAATGCAAAACCTACAGTGCCAAATTACTGACCTCTTTTTGCTCACTCATACATCAGTAGTTTTTTGCTTGAGGGTGATAGGGAGCACTGTGTCTAAGTGCATGGATGCATTCAAACAGCCAAATCAAATATACTCTGCACTTCTCAGATTATGGAGAAGGCTGACAGACAGAAAGAAAGAAAGAATAATTTTAAAAACTCACATATTTTGATAAGTGCTTTGAAGCTAGTGTCACAGATCCAAAACAGGAAACAGAGAACAGAGAAAGCTCCCTTCACTTTATTTTCATGACAGCGCTAAATACATGGTACTGGGGACACATTTGCAGTTCAAAGTATTTGGGTTTTTTTTTTTTAAAGCCAAACATGCAGACAACAGACACTACACAGATCAAACATTTCCTCTGCCTTAAAGTACCTAGCACCATCTTTATAACATCCTAAAGCCCTGCAGATTTACTGGTAACCACATTCCTGTGTTTCCCAATGAAGTACAGCTCAAAGGATGAAACCTGCATTTATTTCTTGTCATCTAATGGAGTACTGATTCCCAAGCTGAAGATGCACTGGGACATGGAGGAACACATGCACTTTTCTGGATTGCTCCCTGAAAGTCACCTATGCAACAAGTATGCAACTTAGAGCAAAGGATGTTTGCAGGAACAGGAGACAGCCATAGAAGGAAAAGGGAACAAGAATACCACTATTGGCAGCTTCTGGAATGAGCCACCACCTGCCAAACAAAGGATTCAAATAGAAGGAGGAAAAAACATACATCACCAGTGCCAGCAGTCACAGGTATCCTCAGCTCCTGTTCCCTGCATCCCTCAAAACATACTCCTTCGTCATTTTTGAGACCTATCAACCAAGGATAAACTAATGAAACAAGAGAGAGCTGCAGCTGCTGAAGAGAAAAGCCAAGATGACACTGCTCCTCTTCACATCTATTTCTATCTAATGGGTAACTAAGAGGGCTAGCATGCCACTTTTGGGGCAGAAAATATTGACCCGTATAATTATAGAGTCTAACAGGGAAGGCCTTAGTGCATGAAGATTTCCCTACTACTAAAATTTACTTCATCAGAAACTCCATCAGGGGAAATGAATACTGTCCATGGAACACAGATCTCTTGCCATTTAAACACCAATGCTTCTTACTGGCAAGATGGTGGGAGAGGATAGTGCTTTTTTTCATAACAGTTCCCTACCCAAAACCTTTAACGATGGCAAGGCCTCCTGTATTCTTGCTCAGACATGACAAGCCCTGCCTCACAAACAGCTTCTGTCTCGCTCCCCTCTGCTCACATCTCTGTCCAAACACCAAAGATACAATGCATTGCATCCTGAAGGTTGCACATGGAGCCACACAAAACATACATAGCAAATCTTGACTGAGCAGCCGTGTTCCCTGCTGCCACTTGGCAAATGTTAGCCATCAAAGATCCTGGCAGACTTGGACTCCTCTGCTCTTGATGGATTCATTCCTCAAAGGCTATTTTTATATTCCAAGTATAAAGCACCCCCTAAAAATTACAGTTTCAGTTCCAGAGCCACCGATAGTTATGCTCTGGCACAGGTTACTGTGAGCACTACTACTTGAGCCAAGCACATGTGGAATTCTGAAACTGGGCCATATTAGGTATATCACCTTTCAAATAAACTCAGGAAAACTATATCTGAAATATGCTGTCAACTGTTACTGATTTTTCACAGTTAAACACGGTAGCTTCCCCTCCAATGCTGAGGTGTTTTTGGCAGCCCTGGCTAAACTGGGGTAGAGGCTTCAGATCTGTTACTGCCTGCCACATTTGAGAAAACCCTAAGAGAATACACCCGTCTAAAGACCTTAAAATTTTAAGATGCTACTGTCACACAGAGCTTTGAAGAATGTACTTCTGAGTCTTAACTTGCTAGAAGTCCAAAACCTATCAGAAGAGCCCAGCAGTTCCCCCAGCCTCCCCCAGCATTCCCAAAGCAGGGAGCAGGCCAGTTGCTCCAGAAGGCAGACGGGGAGGTCAGAGGTGGCGTGACCCTGCTTAGAGGGATAAGGAATGATCACAGTGTGCCAACTGCTTCACAGCTGTCAGGTCACACTGTGGGCAAGCTCTGTGCAGGAACCTGGAAGAACATGATGTTGTGAGAGACACATACTCAGTTAGGAAGTTCAACAGACAATCCAATAGATTTGGATTTTGTCTTCTTCAAATGCTACAGCATGGCTTACTGTAATTTCAATGGCACCAATTGCAATTGCAAAATAATCTTTTAATATTAAGCTGCAGGTTCTGATTCTTCTGGAAGGTGAGATGGTGAGATTTTATCTTGCTGTTTAAGGCTATGGTTCAAGGAGTGTTTGTTTACTGCCATTTCTCTCACAGAGTACTCAAATAGCTTAGCAAATCCAATATTAAAGCCTTACATACAAACCTTTGTTATTACTTAAGTGCAGGTTTGCAAAACAAACAAACCAACAAATCACTACTTTTACTTATTTTCTAAAGCCTCTGCCTGAAACCTCAGGCAGAGAATAATTTCAAAGTATGTCCTGTAAGTAGGACATGAACTGCATGAAATTTTCTAATGATGAATAAAAAATCAAGTTAAAAGAAATTTCAAAAAGAGCATGAGACACTTGTTCCTTCTCTGAGCATAAACAGATCAAATGTGGAAACTTGGAAAATACAAACACAAAGTGAAAATAAGAAAATAAGAAAAAGTCTCTGAAGATAACACCGTAATTCTCTTACTTGCCTTAAATGCCTACATTATTTACAGACACAGCTCACGATAGCTCTTCTCTTCAAAGCTGAAACTTTTTTTGCAGGATTTTTTACTACTTGTCACTGAGTTAGTGTCTTGACATTCTCTTCCATTAATTTTTTGTCAACAAATATCTAGACTGTAGTCAAGATAATTAATAAACGTGTGAAAGATTTAAATCAGGATCTGGACTGTACATCTTTAAAAATCCTAAAATGAAGTTACAACCTTGTAAGCCACACATTGTCAGCTGTCTCCTTTCTTAGATATGCGGTCTTTTCCTATTTCAATTCTTTGGGAGGGAATGGTTGTACCAAAGCTTTCAAGAATGGCTCCTCTCTATCTTTTTTGCTCTAACATTCACAGATTCCAGAGCTCTAGATGGCCTCCATCCTATTGTATTTTACATTTTCTGAAAGTGAGATCCCTGAAGTGTCTGATTTAAAATTTTAATAGTGATCCCAAGACTTATTTTTTCTTTTTAATTCAACTTGAGATAGATTCTTTTCCTGCATTTACTAAGTACTTTAGATAAACAGGACTTTTAAACTACTACATTAGTAAATGGAAATGGTTGCCCTCATAGGTCCTACATAGGTAAGAGTCTTTTTGTGTCCCATCTGCAAAAGCAAGAATCAAAACATAGTTCCCTTTCAGAAACAGCTGACTCAACAAATCACTAATCAAAGAAAATTGACAGGTAGCACTTTCACAGCTCAGGTTCCTTTATGAAAAAAATCTGAGAAGACTCCATCAACAGATATCCCTGAGCAAAGTTTCACTGCAGTCAGCTCCAAGGCCATACTTGGGCCATACTTTACTATCAAATGAAAAGTAAACATACTGCTGTCAGCCAACTTTACAGTTCCAAAGCAGTGCCAATTCCAAAGATGCTTTCCACTCTCATGAAGAGCTGACTGCAATGCTGCCAGGCATAATGTCAGTTCCATGACAGGCTCCAGAAACAGGAGTCAGGGGAGTTACAGCATCTAAACGTCAGGACAGAGAAAAACCTCACTACATCAAAATGACTACGGAAATAATAGTCAAGAAGTGAGTACGTATCCTGCATGTCAAATAGGCCGAACAGTTAAAGAGTCTTAATTATACAGGTTTTATCCTCTTCTTTCCAATAACTATAAATGGTTGAAGTGAAGCATATCCTCTGATTTCCCATTTCTGGTACCAGATTTACAACCAGATATAGCTAAAATGTTTCCTTTGTTCAGGATGAAAAGGCTACATGCTGGTGTTTCCATCTGCTTTACTTGCAGAATGGATTGAGTCACCCATTCTCCTAGAGAAATACTACCCTTTGCAAGCACTCCCACATGCAACGATACATAGAAATACCATATATAGGTTTTGTGTATCTGTATCTCTGCTACACTGAGTCTGTAGGTGATATGAATGCATAGGTGGAGAAGAAAAGGCATCTTTTAGAAGACATTTTAAACACATCCTGAGCTTTTGAGAGGAAGGCAGTGTAGAAAGACAGGGCTAAATTTATCCCAGAGAGAACTCATTTTTATTTTCCACCCCTCAAAATCAACAAGAGCAGCTTCAGACTGTTAGATCTGTATGAAAGGTAAAGTCAGCAGAAAGAACAAGAACAGCATGATGTATGCTTCAGTAATAATTTAATTGCTAAAATAATAGGAATAAAATATAAAACATGCCAGCTGGCCTCTCTTGATAAGCTTCCTCTCTGTCCCAATCCCCAGTTTTAAATTTTCTTTCTATCTGAATTTTCTTCAGCACCTTTCTTTTTTGCATGGACACACAAATCTGAAAACCAGGTGGGATATTTGATTGTGAGGCAGTTTTTACAGGAAAATCCTATGCAATGGCATTCAAAGAGCATGGTTCTTTCACCAAGAACCCTGGACATAGGAACTCTTAACCATGAGATGAGCAAAGATGCAAATTCACAACCTGTCACATTTTCTGTGCTAACAATCCTTCAAACCATCCCTACTTTGCCTTTACAATAGTTTATTTGGAAGTAAGAATTTTCTACCATAAAACTACTACTTCAAGAACAGTTTACAGCAAATGAAGTAACAGGAATGGGGCATCCAGCTTTTGCTACCTGAAAACCTGAAGAAGGTTACCAGATTGGCTCGAAGCAGCCCTAGGATAGATGCAGCAGGTGCACAGGAGGATTTTCAATGCATGTACATTCCCATTTCCATCTGAATGGGCCAGTCACCCATTATTTTCAGAAACGACAACATTTTTGGGTTGATTTTTATATTGAAAATTTAAGTCATAAGACACCACACTTGGATTATTTCTGTCTATGTGCTTTCAAATTCATGGATAAGCACAAAATTGCTGCTCTGTTCTAGAAGCACCTGCTGGGAATGACAACCTAAAATATATAGTTTCATAAGACACACACACATTTTGTGCATATAAAAAATGTACTACAATTCCAGAGAGAGAAGATTTCCCAATTTCTATTTCATTATAAAATACATATTGCATAGCTTCATCTGTTGATCATTCCTTTCTTATTTAAAGAAGTATACATAAATTAAGATTTATCTTATTTATATATTAGACAAATACTTAATCCAAACATACTGGCTACACATGTAAAACACAAATTTTTGTCTATTTAATTCACAAGTATCACTCAAATCACTTGTAAGTTGCCACGTGCTACCACCATGAAAGATTAAAAACACAAGGTGAAAAATACCTTCTTCCAAGATATCAAGGCTCTGCCTGTTAAAAGTGCATTTCCTCTCATTTTCCTTTTCATAGTCATATTCATAACTTTCTTCTTCGTTTAGTGACATTGCTGCAGTTATCCCAGATAGACATGAAATAATGCCTTAGTCTCACAGGTGATGGGAAGTCATTCCCTCGGAGGCTGTATCTTTGGGAAGAGTAGAGCAAGGTCTCCACAAAGCAGGACACCATCTTTCCTCACTCACATGCTCAGCCAGGGAACTCTGGAGAGACTGAGTACATGTCCTTAGTGCAACAGCTTTGAGTTGCACAGATGGGGTGGAGGAGGGAAGAGACCATCTGTCTAATAATTACTAGAAGGTTTACGTTGCTCCTCAGATCAGCTCTGACAGTAGCCAGTTTTTGCTCAAAAGCCCCACTAATGTACTTCAGACAAAGTTAGTGGGCTGAAAGACCCTCCCTGACACTCCTCTCATCAACAAGGCTCCCTCTCCTCTGCCCCTGCTCTTACAAGTGAAGTGGTAGCTCCCTGCAAGTGTCTCAACACGGAAGTCTGACCCAGCCTCTGTCTGTCACACCTGGGGAAGGGTGTGCACTGGCACAGAGTCAAAAATCACCTCTCACCTTGCCCAATGCAGCAAGACCTCACTGGAGCTGTAATTAGCCTGAGCCTGTGCACACACAGCCAATCCCACCCAAGAGAGAGATCTTCATACCCAGGGCTATTGTGCAGTACAGTCAGACTACAGCTTCCACCACACACTAGAACTAGAATTACATGAAGAACTGGGCTGGGGAAAGGAGCTTTTTTATTGCTTCTAAAGAGGAGAGATTACACTGGCACAAGGAACTTAAATGACATATCCCATTAGCTGTCAAATACCATATTTTCCACAGTCATTTTTCTCATCAGTCTGCTGTGGGAAAAGAAATACGTCCCAAGTCTACATATGACACCCAAGTGAATTTTCAGGTGTGCATGCATCTCTTCTTTGCTCAACAGGAAACAACTCTCCTGTGCTGAGACCTCTTTGTTTCCAACAGGCTGTGTTTGCTAATCTTGACTACACACACAGGGCAAGATAACTTTCTTGTCTAACTTTTTGTAGCCATAGATATTTAATGTTTGCTAAGTTGCCTCCCTTACTTGCAGCGGCAAGCAGGAGCCCTTTGCTGCTAAAACATTCCTATCCATGTCACAGAGAAAAGCATGTGCAGGCAAAGTGGGGGCAATGCAAGGCAAAGGCACCTCCTCATCCTCTGAGGGGACATAACTGCTAGGGACAAACAGACAAACATTACATTACAAGCCAGCAGAATGTAACAGTTCGGGTCATATAGGAACAATTTCACTATTACCATTTCTCTAGCAGTGAGAAAAAATGGGGTATGAGATGGGAAGCAACTACTTTTACACAATAATGATGAATGAGTCTGTTCTCAGTTTTAAATTCTTGATATTTATATGAAAACAATGCAACAATGTTTATATAAAAAACAGCCAAATTATATGAAATACATTTAAGTGGTTGCTGAGGGAAGGAACACCAATTTCTGAATAAAGATTTTGCCACTCAAAGCAACTTGATCTCTGACTGCCAAAATTTACTGCAATATTCAGCAGCAGCAACAACCTCAAGAACTCAGAGGGAAAAATGGGATTGTCTCTTTCTCTCCACATCACTACATTAAAATATGTAATTTTAATAATGAGGATTGCTTCTAGTTTCTGATGTTTAGGGATTTTGTGTCTTCAGTTCTTCTCTGTGAACAACTCTTTAAAATTTTTATTTAAAAAATAAATCAACTCTTTAAAAAATACTTACAATCAGACAGTAAGGATCTTAAATACCTACTTGCCATTCAGTAACCATTTATCACATTTCAGTAATAGCTAGAAAATGGAAACTGAGAGAGTAACCAAAACAATAAGTCATATGAAAAGAATGCAGGAAGCACCTTTTAAAGCCTAGGGATAGAAAAGTCCACCCTTGCCAAACATGTTATGGTTTTAATAATACTGACAAGCAGTCAACTACAGCTAACTACAGTTTATGAAGGACATACTGAAAGGAAGCATGTTGTTGTTCAAAACACGTAACAATATAAGGAGAGTAATTGAACATTCCCACAAGCTGGCTTCTGAACTGTGACTAATATCAACTTGTACCACACAGGAGGACTCTGACGTTCAAAAGCTGAGAGAAAGCATTGTAATTCCTATTTTGATATCAGCATAGGATAAATGCTGGAGCAAATTTATAATGGGTGGAGAAGGAATGAATGCCCCACCCTCACACTTTCAACACATTTTTCATGTATTCTGCATTACACCCCCTTAAGCAGTGCAGGAACATTTACTTGCTAATGATTACAGCCAGGTTTCCAACCAACACCAAACAATAAGCAGCTATAGATGAAAAAAAAAAAAAGCAGCTATGCTGTATTTCATTCTGAAAATATACAATCTAAACTGGAAATATTCAAAAGAGATTTTTAATATTTCCTGTAAACACATACTCAGGGACTTTAAGAGTATACTTAGAATGAAGATACTTTTTAATGGGTTGTCACTGGGAAGTAAATTTGGTGTATTTGCTGTAAACTCCACTCTGAATTAGGAGGCTTTACCTCCTGTCAGGAAGCTTGTTAACAGGGCTGCAGTGCTCCAAGCACACTCCCAGTACAATGGCTGCACTGAGGTACAGAGTATATTCAGCAGCTCTGCCATGAAACAGGAAACACACAAACCAGGAGCTAGTTTGAAAAAGGGTGAGGCTGGACACAATACCAATAAGCCCTCATATCCTGACTCATTATTTCCAAGCAACTCCAATGCATTCAAATAATTTTAACTTTCCTTTATCAATAAAAATATCTAACTTCTGCACAATTAACTGTTACTAACAATGCTGCATCTAGAACAAAGAGATTCTCTGTAAGCCAACAAGTCTAAAAACGGCTGATGAAATGGCAGCACTTGGATTTAAATATATTGATGAAGAAATCTGGGTATTTTGAGGTGGTCTCTTCAGGAAGGGAGACAAACTGGTTATTGAATGTGTGCTTTCTCTTAATATGTACAGTCAAGCAAAGTTAGTTTGTTCAAATTTTTACAGGTTTTATGTTTCCCACTCTTTCAAAATCCCACACAAAATATCTTCTATTACTCAAGAAAAAGGACAGCATGACTCTTACAGAAAGGGAAAGAAATGGAATGAATGGGAAAGCACTTATCTAGATACTTAGCAGTTGAACAGAATAAAACCAAAAAATATCTCTATGCTGCAAGGTGTGTTGCCTTATGTGGCTTATGTGGCTTGATAAGGAAGAGGAAGTCAATGAAGGAATAAAGAGAAAGAGGTGGCATGGCAAAACACAGAAAACCAGGAAAATAGTATCAACATTCTATTAATATAAACAAGGTTCAACTATATTTATCATGTATAGAGATAAAAGACATGGGAACACAACAAGATCAACCTGAATGAGGATTTTAACTGCATACCTATAGAGCAAGTGCTGTTTCAGAAGCTGCATGCTAAAGGCATTCATAGGATTCTCCTAGACTTCAGTAGCATACCCAGTGCCAGCATCCACTGAGATTCACAGTAACACCAGGGTTACTCTGTCCGCAGGGATGGACACAAAAGGGGCCAATGTATGAGGGAGATGATGGGTCACCACACTAACATAAGCAAGGCAACACCAAGTAATCACTCATAAGAGATCAAGCAGAACAAGATAACATTGTCTACTATTGTTAAAAAGAAAGTTAGTGAGCTTGCTGATAATTATATCAATGGAGTGGAAAATAGAATAGAAGAGAGAAGCTCTAAACAATAACTGCAAACATAACAACAGGTGGTAAAAGCATTTCAACATGAGTGGGAAGAAAACACAGGAAAGGATGTTGGAACAAGATGGAGTGGCTCAGGCAAACATAAAAGTGGTTAGGAGGTCCTGCATGTGTAACAAACCAGGCACACCATGGGTTGGCAGGGGAAAAAAGGGAAAGACACATTTCCTCCACAACAAATTGCAAAAACTCAGGGCCAATGAAAGAAGAAGGAAAAATCCAATTGCACATTCACCAGATGCAAAGTCATCTGGAATTGTAAGAAACTGAAGTCATGAATTGTTGAGGTAGAAATGAACAAGTAATGGAAGAAACTACAAGAAAAGTAATTTGCTCTAAAGTCAGTCTGGATTCCTCTAGAAAGCACTATTCATTAGAAAAATATTGCACTAAGAGAGAGGCAGGGAACAAGCATATTCATTAAAATTTCTATAGATATATACTTATCTTTTTGATTACTTGCTTGGTAGTTTGTTGGGGGTTTTCACCCGAATTGCATGTGAGATTTTTAAGAATGTATTTTTTCTATAAAAAACACTTAGATAAACCAAAACTTTTATACTGTTATCTTTTGTAATAAGAGTAGAAAAGTTTCAGCGTTTCCTCTTTATCACTTGTTCTGTCCAAGTCTGCTATGAAAATGGCTACTTTCCTACTCAAGTATAGGCCCAGCTCTTTCCCCAATCCACCTACACAACATACTTTATTAACACCAAGTAAGGTGACAAGTGTCACTTATAAAATATTATACTTGAAAATGTATGCAAAAAGCATAGCATAGCAGTTATTTATAGAAGTTTCAATTTATTTTAATGTTCGTTAACATCAGTAATTCAAATAGAGTGTGACATTTTATTGTCTATTTCCACCTACTCCTACCAAAAATAAACTCTGTAAAGGACCTCATGTAAAAGAATTAATTAATTACTCCAAACCTCGAAAGTCTTTGTCAAGACTTATAAATTGTAAATTTTGAACATTTTTTCTTTTGCAAGGTATTAAAAAAATACCACTAACAAATGCAAGTTGAACACATCTGAGGCAACGGTGAGTTGCTGCTTTACCTATTAAGTTAAATAATATCAGTAAAACTTTACATCCTGATATAATTTTAGACTATTTTTTCTCTTGAAGAACAAGAAACCATATGCTGTTAAAGTAATTATTAAATAAAGGAAACCAAATGAAGTCATGTGTTTTAAATGGAAATCTGAGTCCCAGAGGCCCTGACAAAGAATGTATGAACAGTTTCATCAGAAAAATAATTCTGCAGGATATTACCTTGTGAAGATTTCTATTAGTTTTAAAGTACCACCCACTATTTTCCAATGTTATATTTATCATGAAGGGTGAACTGGGTGGGATTCATAACTGAATGCACACATACATCTGAGCTCTGGAGAGTCCATGTATGGCAGAGAAATTGGCTCTCTAGCTGTGCTTCAATTTGTCTTAAAATAGATACTCAAAACAGGTCAGCTGAGCTGCAACTGCCTATCTCACTATACTGAATGTAAAAAGAACCTCAAGAAAATGACTCTGGTATCAACAAACACATGGCAGAAAAATAAAAAGCCTATCAAGAGACAGGCATCTCTTTTAATATGTCATCTGCTTCAGGTTTTTGGAAAAGCTCTGTTTTCTACTATAATGATACCTTTTGTCTGCTATAACAATTAGAATATCTTTTTCTGTCAAGTGCAAATGCCAACACTATTTTACACCCAAATGAACATACCAGTATCTAAGGCCAAAGACTGTATCTTCCACTGCATCTCTCAAATCTTCCTCTCTCACACACACCTGAACTCCAAGAAGCAGAAGAAAGCTAAACCCCATAAATTCTATGAACCTTATGAGACAGTCATTCACCTGAGAGGCTGAGACAGGACTGATAGCACTACCCTTCAGCAAGTAAAACCTAACACTTAAATTTAAAAAATAACAGCAATTTTAAAAAAAAGCAAAAAACCATTATGCCTTACCTGCTGGAAAGATTATTTCCCTATCAGACATTAAACCCTTCTTTCTCTTAGGGAAGAACTTCCCAAATACTTCAAGCAGACTGCCAGCACATACTCCAGCTGACTCTGCAGATCTCAGCTCATGGAAGAAGTATTCTGGGCAGGGGCTTAGCACTGACAGGAAAACCTGTAAGCCCAGAATCCGACCAACCACTACTGTGTACCTGAGGCCCTCATCCCACAAGGTATTTAAATGTTTGCCCAACACCTGTTGCTTATTCCATTACCGTGGAACTCCCACAGTTTCTTCAGCACAGCACACAGCTTAAGCCAAAATGGATAAGCAGATCAGCTCTTAGCTCAGACATTCAGGCATACCACCCTTCCATATGACACTTTGACCAGAAAGACAAAAGATCATAAAAATGAACAACTGGAAAAAAAAAAAAGTTACCTGTGGGAGCTTTAACTTAGGGAAAGCTACAGCTTCTATTGACCATACAACTGGTCTGTTTCTTAAGCTTCTAAAAGCAGGCCAACTCAGGCTGTTACATCATGCAGATTAATCAGATGCTACAGTATTTACTAGGTTCAAACCAAGAGGATAAATGTTACATAATGGATTCAATCCAACTTAAAGTGGTCACATCTCTCAAATAAATATGCATCTCTGCCTTTGAACACCTGAACAGGAGTAATCAATTAAACATAATAGAAGTTCAAGTGTAACAAGCTTCTGAAACTGCATTCAGTTCCAAAATGGAGGCAAATGACATTCAAAAAGAACCATAAAAAACCATTCAAATTTTGTCACACTTATCTTAATGCTTCACATTCCCCTCTGGTATTGCAGAGCACTACCATAGAAATATCTTTGTGTATTATATATGTACATTATCCCCTGGGCCTATGATCCTTCCTGCTTTCTGTGCTTTGCTTCACTGTGATTTTGGACTTGCTTTGTTTAAGCTAAGCTCTTCAGCTAGAATAAAATTCATGTAAAACTTCTGAATTCCCAAAGTCTGCATCTTTCTTCAGAGTGGCATCAATAAGGGATCTTGATTTTTTTCTTGCTGCAGAGAATACAGTGTTAGCAATCCCTTACCCTTTCTTGTGTGCCTTCTATCAGAAGCCTGGTGAAAATATTCAGTGTCCTGATACAGAAATAATCACCCTAGCAAACATTACATAAAAACTGCAAACGGCATAAAAGACAACGCTTGCCAGAGTTTGTAATTCCTCCAATTCAAAAGTCAACCTGCTCGCTTTTAAAATCTACCTTTTTAATGTCTTTCACAGACAAATAACCAGAGAGAAAACATAGACTGCCTACTAACACATCAAATACATACATATTACAGGATATTGGTAACGCAGAAAAAACACAGACTTCAAACTCACACCAAAAATCAATATTACAATCAGCATATTTAAATTCACCTCAATTATTATAGCTACAGTTAGCTTTTTGAATATTCTTTCCCCTGCCCAAAGACAGCTCATACAGAACATATGCTGCTCTGCCACTCCCTTCAGTGAGGAAAAAGCTATACAGCAGTCTCTTGCAGCACACTCACAAGAGATGCCGAGATGCAAAAGAGGTGCAGGCATCTCTGCTACACCTGGGTGTTGCCTTTTTCTGGGTATTTCCTTTTCAAAACCATTGAATAATGATGCTCCGGTCTTACAAGCTCCAAATTCTTCAACAAGAGACTAGAAGGAAATATTTACCATCCGTGCATTCTTCATAATACCAGTCCAGTTCATAATAATCTGCTTCAATGAATTTCTGCATAGTCAGTATCCTTCAGTGACATACAGGAGATTTCACTTCGCTGTTAAGGTCAAGTGAAATGCAGCCATGCCTTCCTGCCTTTGCAAAATGCCAGAGCACAAGGCAGCTCACAGGAAGCTGAAAATGAGCTGCACATCTTCACTGAGGCTGCAACTAAAATAAAAGGCGGGGGGGGTGGTATGGAGGGTCTATTTGGAAGAAAAAAAAAAAGAGAAAGGATGCAGAAAGGAAGCAGATGCTCTGGCAGCTCCTCTAATAAAGAAGCTCTGCACAGGAGCCTTGGATGGGTGTTAACAAAATCCTCCTATCAAAAGGCTGATGCGCTGACGTTGGGGACACACACCACCGCCCGGCTGGCTCTAACGCATTCCTTTCCTCCCCATCTCTCCACATCTCTTTCAGGCTAATGTGTTGCCATGGAGACGAGCTGGCTCCAAAAGCGATGCAGAGATGAAGAAAATGCATTTTGCTGTTTCTGGCTTTACAGGCTAGAAAGGAGTCCTCCATACTGGAAACAAAAAATCGTTGCTAAGAAAGATGATACAACCCATTGCTACTGCTCACAGAACAACAGCATCACACTGTTGCAACTCACTGGGGACATGTGGTACATTAATAATGAAAATCTAGTCCATTACTACTCTCCTCCATACAGTTTCATAAAAGCCTGACTTCCCCATGGAAAATTAAACTATGTTACTGCTTTGTTACACTATTCTGGTCTGATATAATAGAAGTCTTTCTGCATGCTGCTGTTGAGAAATGCCAAATGAAAAAAAGACAGAAGCAGCAAAATCAGGACAGCAATAAATTTCTCCTTGCCATAAAAAACTAATCTGTTTCTACTTGTTGCCCTCTTCACGAACCACTTCCCCCCTGCCCCCCGCTTTTTTTTTTTCCCCCCAAGCATCTAAGTTTCATAGCTGAAGACAGGAGGTTAGGCCAAATTTTCACTACTCTATTCCTAAAAATACAGAAGGTCATCATCCAGAATGACTTCATGTTTGTGTTCAGTATTTTGGAAATGGAAGAAAATACTTTACAGCCCCCAGTAAAATTGTGTTTAAGCTATTAGGAGAGAACCTGTCTGAGGAACAGATGGCATTAAATCATCAAACACTGCAATTCAAAAGGCATGTCTGAATATGTGCAGGTACAGATACCAAGTGGACTGACACCCATTTTGTTCATAACCAGCAAATAGTATTCACCCATTTTTCCCCCTCTTTTAGGAAATGCTAATTCTTTGCAAACACCAGTAGAAGCACTGGGATAGATTGTGACAATGTACCCCGGTAGATTAAGGTAGGAGGCCATACTGGGTCTGGCCAGGGAAGTCTTTGGTGTCTGTCTAGCCAAAGACTCCATCCACAAGAATAGCCATGAGCAGGCAATAGAGAACTGTCCAACATTTCCCACAACTGCGCTCCCAACCTCTAATTTCTTAATCTTCAAAGACAGTCTGAGACAGATACAGCTACTGCTTCTTTTAGGAATTCTCGAATGACTTATCCTCTCTGTTCTTGAACCCACATACATTTTTAGCATCTCCAGCATTCTCTTGCAAAGAGTTCCACAGATCTGGAACACTTATTCTACTCCCCACCTGGTACCACTTTGCTTTACTGTAACAGAAGTAGGTAATGCCTATGCAGAGGAAAATGCAGAGGAAAATGCTTTCGTTTCTTGACCACATCAGTATTCAACTTTCCTGGTATAAGAAATTATCACTGCAGCTTTGAGTCTTGCAGAGTTTCAATTATGCATATACACAAGGAAAAAACTATACATGCTATTAAATGCAATTAAGGCTACACAGTTAAAATACTGACAGAGAAAAAGAAAGGTTCCTATGGCAACATCAACTCAATTGCTCTGCATATAATCTATGTGTTCTACTTGTATTATTTTTGTCCAAAAGGTAATTTCAGTCTGGTTAATGTTATTAAATAAGCATTTAAAATAGAAAGAATTAACACTGTCTCTGCAGCAATTTAAGGTGGTAGCCAATCTCCTTTTTTTTTTTTATTTGCTGACATTTAAACAAAGAAAATCTTCAACATGCAAGAATTTTCTTCTCTCTGTCCTTCCAATGGCACACACACTCCCTTTCAATGAGACGGGATAAAAATAGTTCAAGGTAGGGGCTTAGAGTCTTTTTCTTTGTTTTGTTTTTTTTTTAATTGATATTTTTTTACAGATTGGAAGCATACTGGTGTAATTCAGAAAGGCATCACTTTTCTGTGGAGAAAATCACTTGTATGGCCAAACGATTTTAGAACTCCTTAAGAGAGTTGAAAATATAGAATAAGTGTATTATCTTCCCAGCATGAAGACAGAAACCCTGGGCAGGCGAAATACTCTATATCCAGATATCCACTCCCAAGCATCCCTTCAATTACATGAGGAATTCTACTCTATAAAGCTGGAAGGGTTGTCAAGTCGAATGCGAATTTGTGACCAAGCTGACAAAGCAGCTGCACACTTGCAAAATCTACTTTCAACTTTTGCAGCCCTACTTTTCCTTCCTACAGGGCTGTATCAGATTCATTTTATATTAAACTTATCAGAACAGTACATTTTTCAGGTGAATTGATTCTACAAACTTTGAACCTCTGTATTCCAATCTCCATATTGCAACACTACATGTGATTGGGGTATTACTGTGTTACTTACCTAAAAGTTCATAGACAATGGGGCTAAGAAAAGATTTAGGGTAATAAGTCTGCAACTATAAGGAAGCTGCATTTTCTTATTCCAAACCCAAATACAGTTATTCATATTTGTTCAGCATTCCCTTTCAGCTGCTAAATTGTGTTCTATTTTTTAATGTTTACTTCTAACTAAACACACCCCTCCCTTTATCTTTGTTCTCTACAGGGCAAATTGATAAAAGAATTCTGGTAGCCAACTGTAAACAGCTAGACTAAGTATTCCTTAAGTTGTGGTTACAAAGGGGTTTCAGTAGCAAGAAAAGATGGCTTGGAAAGCTCAATAGCCCTCTCCTTCCTTTTTGCTGAAATAAATCCATGCTGTAGGTCAGCATTAAACTCATGTGCCTAAATTACCCAGGTTATAAAAACCACACAAACCATTCACTTTGTCTGAAGAAAATTTTTCACAAAGGTACTTTCATTTACCCCAGCAGAACACTCAAGACTGTAGTGCACTGTGCTGCTAGAGTGCAAAGCCGCAGCAAGTCATCTCTGCTGACAAAGTCTTAAAAGAATGACATTACATAGCATGCCACTATAAATCCTGTGTTTTCATGCTTAGTCATTCTCAGCTTTTTTTCTCCAAACCTTTTACAATTCTGTAAGGATGCGTTCTGAAACTGAACACTGGGGTTGGGTGGAGTATTTCCAAGGCAGCTGCAATGGATTACCTCCCATTTGATTACCTCTGGGTCACATTTCTTCTCTTGGCTACAGGCTCAGGATGGTTCAGATAATTAAACACAATATCGCATCATCATTTTCTACAGTCACCACCACTCAGGATAAAGTTGCCCATCCCATTAACATTGTCCAGAGTCCTTTTTTCTCAGAGTACTAGCTGTACAGGCCACCATGATGCAATGCAGATTAATCACAATCAAGCATTGCTACAACACACATTTTGCAAACTGACAAAAAATGCATATTTAAAAGCCCAACTGATTTTCAAGGATGGGCTGTCATACTTATTTCTAAATTGGTATAATTTACTGAAGTGAAGAGTTACTGGTATTTTCACCTTCTAAAAGAACACTGAATAGGAATCATCCTGTGACTACATATTTAGTACAGACAAACAACTCTGTAACTTAGGACAGTGATCTCTTCCAGGGTAATATTTTACTTAACAAGGAGTCTTGCTTTACCTGGAAAGAGTAGAACCCAGAGTAAAAATCTAGAGCACTGAGGGCATTATTACCAGCAGCTTTCAGAATTGGTATTTAGAAAAATGGGTGCTTCAGATTTGATTGACTCTTTTTCATTAAACTGGGATGACTATCCAGGGCTTCAAAATAGTACAAGTATTTCCACCAGGTGGGATATAGCTCGTAGCTTCACACCCTAAGGGCACACTGACCTCACCTGATACAAGGAAAACTCTTCTAATGCAGAAGAGGGTCAAACTGCTCTCCCACTGAAACAAAATTATTTAACCTCAGGGGCAGTTGGGTGAAATTAAAGTACATAATCACAAAAAGCTATTTTCCATATGAAAGGATTATTTCTCCCTTCCCCCAGATAATTACTGGAAAGCGTTATTTTTGCATTTGTATAAAATCAAAATTGATGTCTTTGGCAACCTTCCTGCAAAACCAGCTGTGTAGTTTAACTAAGGTATCGCTGAGCACACTTAAACACTGTAAGAAATACCATAATAGCAAGAGGCAGATGAAGAGAATACACCCCTATCTACAGTTAACGAAATCGAGAATAAAGCTTTAAAGAAACAAATTTTGCAAATCATTTTGCAAACAAATTTACAAACCATTTTCCATTTTGCCAGATGGAAATAATGTACATGACAATCTCCTCTTTTTTTTTTTCTGGTTATATTTTTCCTGAAGACAGCAAAAACATTTGTAAAATTAAGTTGAGCTTAATACCATGCTCAATTGGCTATACAAAACTATTACAGCTGCATGGTTATGACCTATTTTTTCTAACAAGGCAAAAAACCCACTGAGAGATATGATTGCAGCTTCCTGGGTGAGGAAAGGAATGCATTACACTGAAGGAATATAGAACAAGGGAGCCCAGTACAGCTTCCTAATACAGCTCAGGATGCCACTAGCCTGCTTTTCAGCAGAGACATATTTCTGGCTTATATCCTTCTTAGTGTTCACCAGGATGCCCCAGGTCCTTTTCTGCAAGGCTGCATGCCAACAGCTGGACCCTAGCATCTACTGGTGCATGGGGTTGTTCCTCCCAGCTGCAGGACTTTGCACTTCCCTCTGCTGAACAGCACAAGGCTGCTCTTGACTCATGGCTCCAGCCAGTCAAGGTCCCTCTCAATAGGAGCACAATCCTTTGGGGTCTCAGCCACTCCTAGATCCTGCCTATGTCTCAACCTCCCTGATGCTGCACTGATGACTTCCTCTCAACCTCTCCACCTGGTGACAGCTCTTCCATATGCACACCTCCTACATGAAAGGAGGCCATTTCTCTCTACCTCAGGATAGGGAGCAGCTCTGGGCACTTCCAGCAACATGACTCTTGCAGGGCTGCCTTCCCAGTCTGAAGCACTGTGTGGGCTAAAGTGTCTGCTCTGAGGGACAGGTACTCCAAAACCTGGAGAATGCACCCTGTGGCACACTGCCACCACACCTGAAGACTTAGGTTATTCTGAAATCAGATGAAGATCCCATCTTTGCACCATACCAGAGAAACTACTATAACTATTGGCTGTGTCTGACCATCCCCAATGAGCAGCAGTTGCAAAGAAGGATTGTGGAGTTGTGCTTTTAGGTTCCACTGTATGTAGGAAGGCTAAGGATACCCTTGGGTGAAGAGCAGCTGACAGCTTCTCAGAAGCCACTAGGACATCCTGAGGCCCACCTTAGTTCCACTTACACGCAGCAAAAGGCACCCTCAGTTTCTCAGTTCCCAGATGGGCCCTGTCTCCCTAGGTTGCCAAGGAAAAGCTCAGACTGCTGTTCCTGCTCACTGCCTCTGGTAGCTGTGCTCTAGGCCTGGCTCTCACTCAGGCCTCCCCACAGCTCCCAGCTAGAAGTGAGCTTGACTGCCCCTAATCTGGGCAGGGAGACAGAATGTCCTCTTGCTGTATCATACTTTCATCTTACTTAAAAGACACTCTGCCTCAACTGTATAAAGAGACTGGTCAGGTGACACTGAATTTATGTGACTATGCTTTAGGATGAGATCTGTTTTATTTTATTCATTTGGCAAGAACTGGCTCAGCCTTCCATCTGAATGAAATAATAAAAAAGATGTGCTTTGAAGTTCCAGAATGTAAAAGAACAGTTGTAGGCCTAATACTATTCAGTTCTTCCCTACTGCCTTCTTATCCAATGGCAAACTAAATTTTAAGAACTAATTCTCTACATCACCTATCTTGTGTTATAGCTTAAATCCCCACAAAAAGCACTGAATAAATTAAAATGCTTGGATATTTGACTGTTAATTTTTCTACCAGTATCTTCAAAAATTAATTAAAAATGAGAGCTAAGTAGCCTTATGTCCACCCTCTTGTGTTACATGGCCCAGAAGATTCTTACTGATTCTGAGCCTTTGTGGCTGTGAATTGGATAGGAAGCCACAGGAAAGCAAAAAAGTCTGCTCTAATCAGCCACAACAGTATGCCTAAGTGTAATTACTGATTCTTCTGCTATATGGATCAACACAGTGGGAAATTAATCACATTTCCATCAACAGGTTATAAAACACCATCAATCTCAACATGCAAACAACTACAAGGAAATTTTCATAAGTCATTGAAAAATCAAACTTGCAAAGAGATAAGCTACAGTATTTGCTCACACCCTTGTCAATGCTTTTGAAACAAACTAAACAAGTAAAAGAGGAGTAGCTTAATTGCAGCACTGAAAATTGTGCAAGCAGTCACACCCTGGAACACTCTCCAAAGTGGTGGTAGCATTATTCACAGTGGTGGTGGCATAATTCACAAAACCTTTCTGCCAACTTACTTAAAATAGTATTTTTACTCTCATAGTTCATTATGCCATAAACCAATGTTTGCAATCAATACAATAATATTGAAACATGCAAATTTATTATGTTCTTGCACTCTCATGTACAGATGGTGTCTGTGACTTGATCACAGTAACTGAACAAGGGTTAAGTCAGATTTCAGTTTCCAGGGTATCAGTCTGAGACTAGACCCAAACTTGCTTAAACTTCTTGAACTACTGTGAATACAAAAATGTCTGTCTGTAAGCAGTAAGAAAAAAATGTTTCTTTATCGAAAATCTCTTTGCTTGCTTCCTCTTTTTAAGCAGTTATTTCCTAATAAAAGAAGAAAATACACACTGTGGCAGGAATTATACTCGGGATTTTTTCATTCAAGCCAGTTGATTGGAAGCAATCTACAATCACAGCAACATGGTGAACTTGCAGTCATTATGCTTGTAAGCTAAAAGCTAGATAAAATTGTTAAGTAGTCACAGTTTCAGGCAGCTATGCTATCCAATTTCTCTGTTATTCACAGTTTCATTTTCAGAGAATAGAAGGGTTTGGGTTGGAAGGGACCTTTAAAGGTCACCTAGGTCCAAACACCCTTCCATACGCAGGGAATCTTAAACTATACTGGGTTACTCAAAGCTTCATTCAACCTCACCTTGATAATTTTTAGGGATGTGACATCCACAACTTCTTTGGGCAAGCTGTTCCAGTGCCTTACCACCCTCACAGTAAAGAACTTCTTCCATATAACTTATCTAAATTGACACTCTATCAGTTTAAAGTCATTGTCCCTTGTCCTATCATTACAGGGCTTGCTTAAAAGTCCCTCTCTTGCTTTCCTATATCCCCCTTTAGGTACTGAAAGGTGCTCTGAAGTCTCCCCAAAGCCTTCTCTTCTCCAGGCTGAACAACTCCAAGTCTGTTGGCCTGTCTTCACAGCAGCGCTGCTCCAGCCCTCTGATAACCTTCATGTCTCTGAACTCACTCCAACAGGTCCATGTCCTGCTTATGTCGGAGGCCCCAGAGATGGACACATACTCCAGGTGGGAATCTCACAAGGACAGAGTAGGTGGGGACAATTACCTCCCTTGACCTTGACCTCCCTGGACCTGCTGACTAAGTTTCTTTCCATGCAGCCCAGGATACATTTGGCTTTCCTGGCTACAAGTGTACATTTCTGGATCAAGTTCAGCTGACAACCAACACTCCCAAGTCCTCTCCTCAGGGCTGTCTCAATTCATTCTCTGCACAGGTTGTATTTTGTATCCGTCCTCAGCAGTCACACACCTACCATCATCTCAGTTGGTACAAGGACACTGCCATGGGGATTTTTGAGTTCCTTGTCCCACTAGCAAAACATTTTTCCCATGGTTATTGCAACAGTCTACCCACACAGACAATTTTACTTGTGCGACAGGCCTAATCAGGTTACTAAAGACCTTGGAAACATTAGATTTCAAAATATTTATTTAAGCCAGCTTCTGCCATCACTGTAACAGCACCAATAGGCTACTACAAACACAGCGGTACTACACTCGATTCCACAGATCAGCTTCCTCTTGTCTTACCCCCTTCCCACTGTTTTTGTGTGATTGGGCATAGGTGGAAAGCATATGCAGGTTTTTTTACTAAAATAGTTCAAGCCATTTATTGAAGCATGACCATCAGAAACACAGTTCTTCATATTATTCATGCTTTTCTTTACCAGCTGTGCTCCTTACAAAGTGACTGTTAGGTGCTTCAAAATGCAATGAAGCCATCTTTGCACAGGTTTGTGCTGAGTCCTGTAACTCATCTCTCCTGAAGTTCTACAATTCCTCAGTAAGTCTACCTAAATCTACCTTCTACTATAACCTATATAAATCCATTGCAATTGCTTTAGCATAGCAGTAATTGGGATGAATTACAGAAGTCTTCTCTAATTGCACATCTAAGTCAATACTCAAAGTGGAAGAAACCAGAGACATGAATCCATTCACCATGATAAACTATCTACAGGCTCAAACAAAGGAAAGAACAACCACAAATGTCACAACTGTACTCATGTTCTCTGTAAGCACAAATATTTTTTGTCTGATAGTATGAATACAAACACAAGAAAGAATGAAGGGACAAACCATCTCAACCAAATGGTGAGAGTTTGGTTCTTCACAAGGCTTTCCTAGAAGCTTAAGTTGCAGCAAAATGATTTAATGTCATTCTGTGATCCTGGAACATAGTGCCACCAGATAGTGCAATGTGTCAGAGAATACATTCAAAAAAAGTGGATGTAGAAAGAGGTTTAAGCTTTCTAAGCTGCATAGATACAGAAACTTCAGCATCTTTGAGAGAGACTATAAGCAAAAAGAAGTATTTCAGTTTCTCCAGTATTTGATAATGTGGAAAGGTGTGGGCACAAATCACAAATGCAATGTCTGCTCTTGATTAAATGTTCCCTTAGTTTTCTAGGTACCACAATCTTGGAGACCAAAGCAGTAAATCACAAACAGTTTTCTTGCTCTCCACAGCTTTCAAAGAATTGCACAGATACTTCAAAGAAGGTAACAAAAATAGCACTATTTTATTTGTTTCTCAGTACAGTTTGTGAGTTTTTGACTTACGGAAGTATTTCAAGGTCTCTTCTATTTGCTCAGTTGTTAAATCAATATTCGCATCAGGGGAGATGAGAGGTGTGTGAAGCCAGTCGTCGTGGTCATAACCGTAGATTGTATCTGCTCTTAACTTATAATGAGGCAGCTGCTCTTCCAGAAGACTGATGATTTCAACTTCAGGAAGATTGGTACTATTGCACACATCTGTTAAGGGAAAGGGAACAATTTCTATTAGTTACCTTGAATACTATATATACAAGCTTTCCAAAACTTTAGTTTGTTTTGATATCAACAAGATTTTGCTGCATGTAAAGAACAATTCAATACAAATAAGTTTAGAAGATATGCCTGGCATAAATTATCCCAAAATATAGTATTTACTAGTAATACGAGGGCATGCTCTCGTAGTGACAAAAAGCGTCACCTCTAGAACTAGGGACATTTATTGAAGAATAAGTGGGCTAGGGTGGGGAATAGAGAGCCAGTTACAACTGGCATGAAGAAAGCATTAGTGCACAGAGGAATGTACATTTTTGATGTTCTACTTCACCGATCATTTTTAGCTTGCAAGCCTTAAGTATCTCATTAACTTGGTCTTAGACTACAATTTACTACCGCTGTATTTTTTTGCCTTTGCTGCTGGCAGATTTTTCTCAAGAAACAGAAATCTAGGACTGCAATAGCAAACAGAGTCACAGTTCACACCTAAGACACACTGGTATGATTACAGGAACTCCCAGGGCACCTTTTGACACAATCTTGACTTGCATTTTGTGCTGCTGCCCCTCATGCTCACAAACATACCAAGTTTGCACACAGTTCTAAAAATGGATACCAACAGCCAACAAGAACTGCAAAACTGTTACAAATAAAATTAGAGCTTTAAATTTAGGCCAAGAAGTAGCTGAGAAGTTTTAACACAAAAAAACCCCAATTCAAGGTAGAAACTTTTTTACCTTGAGGACAGTCAAACAAGGGCAGAGGTAGACTAGACTTGACTAGAAGTCAAGTAAACAATGCCATGAGCATTTACTCTAAAAGACAAGCTTTTAGCAGAAGTCAGAACAGATTACCTCCTGAGGTACCTTCTAACCTATATTATAATGAAGAATTTTGAGAGTGTATCAATACTCAAAACAGTCACAGTAGTTCTAAATATATAAGTTTAATTATCATATACAATTAAATACAATGTCATGCTAAATATTTATTAGGAAACTGGGCAACCCATGGTATATTTTCAGTAAATACTTTGTGTATCAATCTGCACGTTTTCCATTTCCATATGAGTACAAAGAGAAAACACCACCATCCAGCACAACCCCTACCCCCACACACCAAGTAAGGAAGAGCTATCTAAGCCTTTTTTGTAAGAGCAATATACCAGAGCTCCCTCTTAAACCAGTGTCATAGCTCTTGAAACTCTTGCTGAGATTCACTCCAGAGTAAACAGCAAAGACTGTCAAGGCCCTGAGTGCTCCCATGTACCTTCACACTGCCATGACCAAGCTCATCATGGTCCCAAATCCGCATGTTCTGCCAGAAGCCCCATGCCCCAGCCTCTGGTCCTGCCCTGTGTGGTGCTGTAAGCAGGCCTGTGCTGGGCTCTACTCCCTGCTGACACTGCCTCATTGTCCAGGCTTCCTGGATTGCTGCCATTTGTCTCATGATCGACCCCTGGAGAGTCAATTTGAACCCTTGCTCCCAGCATCTTTGCTCTGCTTGGGAACAAAGGGACTGGGCTGTGCCAACAAGGATTGTGCCCTTCCCATCCTGTCAGCTGCCTATAAGGCAGCTGTGCTCTTGCTGCTTCCTGACAAGAGCGCCAGTCTTTGTAAGAGGAACTTATTCTTGCTGGATTGAGGTAGACATGCAATTCCACTCTAACTTAGTGGATCTCACCTCTGTCAAAGAAGGGGAGGAAGGAGAGAATGGGGAAGTAACACAGACTTCTCTATACATCATTAATTACTTGGTTTTTACCTTTCTAAGCCAGAAATTACATTGTCAAAAGCATCCCAAGCACTAAAAATTGCAAGAACATTACTATTCTATCAGACAGGGCAGAGAATACCAAGATGAACTCATACTGTCAATCTCCTGCCTACATACTTTACAAAACCCTGATAACTAGAACTATAATCCACTTGGGAAAGTTGCATTGTACTTTGTGGTTAAAGGAGTCTGCTATTACCTATCAGAAGTATATATTAATATGCTATTCTCCTCTGCCTTCATCCACACTGTTCTTCTAGCTCATGTACATACATGAGTGTCTTCCCAGCCTCCCCACAGTTAGATGCCCACATGTGCATCTGTTTTCATAGAGCTCTGGGCAATGCAAGAATCAACCTGCATGTATCATTTTAAGAGGTCCTTGCAACCTTCTCAGTGGGACTACTGGCTTCCACAGAGAAACAAGATCTGCCTCCCATGCTTTGGAAGATGAGAGCCAGCCTGTAACTACAAATTTCTTTTTCCCTGGCTATCTTTTTAAGGCTGACAGCATCATCTAAGTGACTGCAACCGAGTGCAGAAAAGACAGCTGATATTCAAAAAAAAAACATCTGCTGACATCCACTAGATAAGCAAAAGCCTTTCTGAGTACATGTACACATAAAAGAATTTTCCTTTATACATCTATCTTTGGATTACCTAATTGCTCTCAATCTCAAGGAAACAAAGTTGATTTTTATCATTGGGGTTGTTTTGGCGGAGTTTTCCTGGCCGCAATATTAGTTTTTCTCTTCAGAAAAAATGCAAGAATCTACGCAGCCAAGATGATGGTCTTGAGAACAAAGAAATAAAATCTGAGAAATTCAAACTTTTAGTGTCTCTTTTTTATTAGGATTCCAAAAGAAATAGACTTCGTAGATGAGATGAGGAAATGTACAGATAAGTAAATTGGTTTGTTTTATCCCAAAAACTAGTGAAAAATTAACAAATGGCAAAGGAAGTGACCAATAAAATGTGAGGAGAAAAAAAACCCCTCATTCACGAACACACAGAAAAAAAAACCCATGCAATTTTATTGTGGAAAAGAAATCCACTAGAATGTGAAGGCCAGGCAGTAAAGAAATAAGAATTATCATGGACAACAAGTCAACAAAAAAAATTCTTCTACTCTACCATATAATAAATCCTGAGCATTTCTAAGCAACTCAAAATGCCTATGAACAAATGAGCAAGGAGTTGATCATAGAGAAAATGGAGTGAGAAGTCTAAAACAATGGGAGCTGACTGTATGGAGACAGCACAGCTCCTCAAGGAACGCCTTCCCCCCTCTGCACATAACAACACAGATCACAAGGCATCGTGTGGGGTGGTCACCCACTGTCCTTTGTATCCTGCACTCATACATTAGGTCACTTTCCATATAGAGTTACATACCTACGTAGCTGCCAGTATTACTTGGATGGGTAGAACTATGCCAGCATCTCACAAACAAGCAATTCAGCCTCAGGCCAGCTAACTTCAACTCCAGCTAAGTACAACATGAACCACAGGTAGACAGCTTTGAAGATCTCATCCCTATGAACACGGTCACCTAAAAGCATCTCCTCTGTCAAACTCTATTCCCTACCAGGCTTTTGGGTTTCATCTTTTCATGGCTACAGATGTATCTTACTGTCGGAAAGAAAAGCCTAGCTTGACTGATAAAGAAGGAGCACTTGCTCAATTTCAGCATGAACTTCACATTAGAACTAATGATAAATTCAGAGATCGAACCTAGAACAATGAGAAGGGACAAGGGCATGGGGAGTGTGGTGGCCAAGAAAGAACACCCCAAAACATACAGAAAACATGCAGAGAAAAGGAACTATACAAACCTCAGAGCCTGGTATCTGCAGGAGCCTTAACAAACACAATGCAAACAGCTTATCAGTACAGTCCTCACAAAGAACATAAAATATATTTTCTGCCTGTCAGTGTCTGCTTCAAACCATCCCAGATCTTTACGCCTTTACTGCATTGCTTGCGAACAGAGCTCTCCTCCCAAAGCCAAAAGGACTCCCACGTCTCCACAGAACCTGCCGGCAGCACAAAGTGCCACCTGCCGGCAGAACTGCCTTAGTACCCGAACCCCCACATCCCGCAGGACATTTGGCCGGCCAGTTTCCTGCTTTCAGCCCACTCCTCTAAGCGGAAAAAACAATCACCCACAAACCCACTCCTGCCAGGAACCATGCTAGGGTCAGGGCTCTGATCAAGAAGGGATGTGCCAGAACACACAAGTCATGACAAAACAGACCACAGGAAAACCACCCAGAGACAGTATCATTCCCAGGGCACAGTGCCCTGAGTTGCAGTCCTGATGGAAGCAAACACTTTGCAAACAGCACAAAGTGCCTGTGCTACCCTGAAATGCCTCCTCTGAGCAAAGGGGACAACTCAACTCTGGGTGTGACCTTAGGGAAGTGCTGGGCCGCTTGGCAACCTTCAAAACACAAGCTTTGTTCATCAGGTTGTATCACATGCCTACCCTGAGTATCTTCCAGGAAACTCCACCACATCAAACCCCAGCAGCTGGTGCTCAGCCCACAGCCAGAAAGTGGCAGTCTAAATATTCTCTCCTTCTTAAACACAAACAAAGCAAACGAACAAAACAAAACAAAAAAAAAAACCAAAAAAACAAACCAAAATATGCCTCAGTAGCACTCTCAGGCAAATCTTTCATTTCTTGCAAAAGAACTAAAACATCATAATTTGTCACTACCTCTTGAGGCAGCTGAGAAAAGAGAAGTAGATACAAGCACAGTAACAAAAAGAGACAACAGAAACAAGGAAACTCTGAAGAAAGCTGGAAGAATAAAGAAATCTTCTTTGTTACTTCATGGGACCACATACTCCTTTCTTTGGTTTTCAGTCCTGTCCTATTTCCTGCACACATACACTCACATTACACTCACCATTGACGCTTAGTTCTCTCAGAGTTTTTTATAAGTTCCCCTGTTTTATATCTTTGAGAACAGACAGTCAACAAATAATAATTCCAAATAACAAAAAGCACACAATACCTCCACAGGGTCACTTCCAGTGCTGGCTCCATACTAGTTAAGTAAAAAGTAAGGTTGTCTGCAGACAAGGGCTACAGCATGGAGGCTAAAGTCCAGCCACATGTAACACAAAAAAATCACAGTTCATCAAGTTGAGACTATTACATGCCAAATACCAGATTTTGACTGCAAATTTTGCTCCATGTGACACTGAGATTAGCCACCTAATCTAGATCAACAAGCAGTCAGGAGGCCATGACTACATTAGTGTTCTCCTTTTTCAGAAGGCCCACAAGCTAAAATGTATTCCAATAATGGATGCCAGAAGGATGGTTTCTCTAAATGCTTTTTCCAGCAGATATTTTCTGGATGCTTGAAATAGCTCAATAACCTCATCTTCCCCATGCTTTCTGTCCATTTAGACAGTGATGGAATGAACTCATTGTTATCATTACAAACAGATCCACATAAAAATTAAAAGCAGAGGGATGAAAGTTCTACTACACAATTAGGCTGCTACCTATGCTACTGAAGAGGAAAACATGGCCTGTAGTCATCCAGTATTTGAGTTCTATAGGCCCAGATAGACACAGTCATTAAGTATTGACTGAGGTCTGTAATTACAAGTATTTCTTGAGCATTATTTAACAATTACATGGATATGTACAGAGCAATAGGCAAAACCCCAGAACTTACCATATTCCTATTCAATTTGTATTTCAATTCAATTTCCTATTCAGTGTTAGGATGCCCAGAATGTGGCTAACTGTAGTGAAACTGCACTGAAGCCTTTCAAATAATACTGCTGAACCTGGGACATGTGTTTCAATGTAAAGCATGTAGTTAGTTTCTCAGGCAAAGAAAAAAAAAAACCAATTCACTGACTTGTCCAAAGGGAAAGATAGCCTTAGCATCCTTACACGTCTGAAGTCTCACTGCTGGCTGCAAAGCCAAACATCTGGAAGAAAAGCTCTTCAACATGAAAGCTGTCTCATACCTCTAAATCTCAGACTCCTCAAACAGCTACGGCAGCTTCTGTAACTTGACTGGCATGGCATGACAATATTTCAAATTGCAAGTTCTGCCACACCTTTAACCAAAGTTGTTAAGCAGTGGTTCTTCTGCCTCTGAACATGGAAAAAAACTGCACAAAATCCTGGCTTCCACAGGAAAACAAAAGATTCCACGTCAACCTCTTTTTGGCTTGGCCAAATACACCTGCCAAAGACTAGGATAAAGTTGAGAATGACAAAGGTAACAAAGATTAAACCCCACAGTTCCAATGTGAGGAATGCCATTGTTTACCAAGCTGGAGTCTCCCTGCTTTGGTACCATCCTACATACACATTTCTCCTACGAACAAAACCTGAAACAGATTTGGTGATTTGGTCCATTAAAATATTAGGACCCTACAGTACACTATGTCATAAATTTAAATGAAGATTGCTTTTAAAGAAAGTATGGAAATTATTCTCCCTGTAGATAAATGCACCTATAGTCATGATTTTTATATTAAACAGAAAATAAAAGGAAACCCTGCCACCATGGCTATTCTTTTAGAGTAAGAACAAAAGCTATTCATGTACCAAAAGCATGCTGGACACGCACTGTTCAGCAACAGTAAGAATAAACACATTCATTTAACCATTAGGATCTTCCAGCTGCCAAGAGAGACTGCAAATGTCTCAAAAACCCATTGATAAATCACTGAGTACAAAAACCCTGAAAAGCAATTGTCCTGCTTTTCCTTGTTGTTCAGCCCAGCTACAAAATGTGCCAGCCACTAAACAATGCCTGTCAATAAAGCTTTCACAGAATCACAAGCAAAACATGAGAATTAAATCTTATGTAGCTTGCTCTTTACAGATGCTTCCTTTAAGTGAAAAATGTGTTGCTTCATTATGGACACACACACATACATTGAGGGAGAAGGGTAAAGCTGAACTTCATGTGTTATGGAATGAATGTTATTTTCACATATTTAAATGCACCAATAATCAAATGTAGCTATTTAATCTTCCCCACTAGTCATTGCACCACAACAGGAAAACAAAAAATGTAAACCAAAAAAATCCCCAAAAAATCTACTAGGCACTTGCCTTCAGTACTTTCTACAAAGAACAAACGCAGAACACTGATCAACACTGCTTTCATGCACACCTACCTTGAATAAAGCATATATTTAGGAATGATAAGTGCTTCTCAAAACAAGGGAAATCTAAGAAGAATGTCTTTAAAGTGTCACACTGGACTTGTAATTCCAACAGTTGCTTTCATAGTGACTTCAGAATTGATAGTTTACACTACAAAAACATGGATCATATCAGGAAGCATAAATAAGAGTACTATATAGGGAGCACAGCATAATTCTGCTTAAGGGAATACCAACCACCCAAATGCCATCAAACCACAAAAAGACAATCCTCGATAAAATAAAAACATACGACCAAGGTATAGATTAAGAGGTAGTGTGACAACCTGACACAGGAGAAGAATCAGAAAAAAAATACCAGGTAACTTGAAAAGGATAAGCAACTCTGGGAAAATGTGGGGGGCAGGGGGGAGAATCTGCATGAAGTTGACTGAGAATGTACCAAAAGCCAGACAGAAAATTCAAAAGAGAGGCAATGATGCAGCAGGCACAGAGAGTAAGATAATTTTTTCAGAGGATGCTAGACAGAATAGTCAGACTCATAAAATTGTTCCAGTCATGCCGAAGAAGCTATGTCATGTTAACAGGACTGGCATTTTTGGAATGCTTTAGAGAAAGGAACATTGTTCAGTATTTAGCAATCCCTGCTTACAGAAATGTCAGGAAAGAGGGACAAGAGATCAAAACTAGATCAAGCTAACAAGATGAGAAGACTGGTGACAATAACTTAAAGTAAATGGGTGAGGCAAGGACCTACATTCTTCTAGCTTCATTTAAAGGAGAGACTAAGACAGCTGGGAGAGGAGTAGACAGGGGTGTAAAAATGATGAAGGTTTTTCAAAATCATGAAGGTAACTTCACAAAGGGAAAGAAAACTGATATGCACCAAAATCCTGCATAACTAGGACAAATACTGACAGAAACTGCAAGATCGGTGTCACTGCACACAGGAGTAGCAGCCATGAACTTCCAGGGTAAAACAATCAGCAGATCCAGATAAGAAAAAGCTATGGACAGGTTCCAACACTAAATAGTTCTGCATGATGGGGGTACTTATGCTGAGACTAGACAAGTGAGAGTGGCTAAGTACATGAACTCCCTATCCAGTATCTCTGGTTTCTGGGGTCAGAAACACAGTCCTGGTGTTGGCTGGTCCAACAAGGCACAGTATTTCTTATGCTCTTTGGTTGAGTTCCACCAAGAAATATTTAACATCTCTTCTCTCATATTGACAAAACTGAGAAAAACGTAGAAGTCCCACCCCAAACAAGGAGCAGAAAAAGAAGCAAATGCTAGAGCAAGTTATGCTCCACTAAAAGAGAAATATAACCACAACAGTAAAAGAGAAAGGTAATCCAAACAGAACTCAGAGAGATTCAAATAACATGAAGCAATTCAAAACTGTTAATATTTTATCAATGCTTTTTTAACCATTTAAAGCTTAGAAGTGTACCAGCAGGCCTGTAACAGCTAACAAAACCAACCAGAGCACCCTGTTGGAACAGCCTCAGAATAACAAGCACATGGTGTCTGATGGTAACTCACACATCTAGGACATGACAACCACAGGTACAGCATTCTCCTCATCACCTGCATAACAACAACCTGTAATATCTAAATCCCTATGGAGTTAATTTAGAGTAATCATGCTGTATCACGCTTGAAACAGAAGGAATAGAAATACAGCTTTCAACACAAACACATGTATCTTGGGGGGGGGACACACATACAATGCAATGGAAATTCTGTGAGCCCTAATTATGTCTTTTAAAATAAAGTGATTACATAAAGAAATGGTCAGAATGACACCACTTATCTATAGGATCAGTCAGTTATCAAAATTGGCTGATGTTCCAATGAAGAAAGGTAATTTAGTGAAAGAGAATGGAATCTCTGTTTCATATGGGAACATATTTAAAGCCTGAATAAGGATAGAGACAGGATGAAAACCCAGAGAAAACTTTCTGCACCCAAACATTGCTAGGAGATTGTGTGAATTAGGCTTGGCAGCAAGGGAAAGTTGGTTTCTCTAGATGTTATGACTCCTTCCACTGCAGACACTGCAGTAACACGCAAGTTACACAACCCACAAGGAAGGTCAAACAATACCAACTCTTCTTACTAACACCTTCCTGCCAAGAAAAAGACATTTTGTTTCACTGTGCCTCGAGTAATGTAACTTTGTTTTTAGAAATGAAAAAAAAAATTTACTTGTGTTAATTGCAAAGTAAGACACAGAACAGGTTATTACCACAGAGCATTTCCCAATAATTCAACAACCCTCAGGAAATTGTCCTGAACAGCCAGAAAACACACTCCTACATGCGTTTAGTAAGAGTAATTAGTACAATGAACAAATGAATTATGCAAACTAATGAAGGAGCTGGGCAATTTAAATTACAGTCCATTCATTCTCTCCGTTTCCAGAGAAGGATGAAGGAAACCTACATGGCATATTAAGCAGTTAGCTCTTGAATTACAAAGTACACCATACCAAAATCATTGCAAATAGTGAGTATTCAGACATGCTAAAGCAGCCAAAGTTAACTTACAGCAGATGTCTAGGGATACTGTGTTAAGCATATTTTAAGAGAAAAAAAAATAAAAAAAAAATAAAAAAGCCTCCCAAAAATATTCTGGCAGTCAGACAGCTATCACAAGAGTAATATCCAGTGTTATTTGACTTACATCCCCACTGTACTCCCCATTTTCAGGGGGACAGGATTTGTCAGACAGTAGCTAACAGATAAGAAAATGGCAGACTGAGAGGCTTTTGTAATTCATAAAATTGTGACTACTGACCAATTTAACAATACTCTGCTTTTTCATGTCAAGATTACAGCCCTTCCTGCTCTACAAAAAATGGGATGGGGGTGGTGATACTTGTGGTTGTGGTGTAAGAGAAGAAAGCCCCCAACTCCACTTGTTTTCATTAACATCTGACTGAAAGTATTCAGATCTGCACTGCAATTACAGAAAAGACAGACCTTGAAAAGCATTTCCACTCCCTTTCTAGCAAAAAGAACACTAGATGGTGCTACATCCGTATTTCTATCTCTACACTCTCAGATGAAAGAGAGAAGCAAGAAAAAGAAAAGTTAAAAGGAAAGAAAAACAGCTGGGACGTGATAGGTGCCTTCAACATGTAGCAGCACCATGCCACTTCCATATAGGGCTGCCCTACCGTCCACCAAACACAGGGCTTGGGTCTCCTGCCCATTTACCTGCAGGAGCTCCACAATCAATAGCAATAGAAAACTTGGAGTCAGACTACATTGATATTTTCTCCTAAATCTTGCTAACAAAACCTGGAATATTACAAAACAAAAAAAATCTATTACAACCTCTACTGATTCAATTTTCAGGTTTAGTGTTTAGAAAGTATGTGCTCCACCAGCACTTTTATCATACTAACTCTTAAAATATTCAGAACCAATTTTTTTTCAACAGATCAACTATCGTGTTTCATCTGCCCTTCTGTGCTGAAGTCCGCACAGATTCAGATGCATTTACCTGCATAAAGCTTCACTTGCAGCACCTATGAGCTTTGGACGGTGCTTTTGTATCAAATTCAAAGGGAAGGTGCTTTTAGGGTGCTATCCCTCTCTCAAACACTGGCTTGAGGAAATTTTTCACCACACTCATTTTGTCACCTGGGCCCAGCCCTACAGTGCTTATTGCCTCTGTTATGCCAACAGAATTGCTTTTAGGCTGCATAATAGGACGATTAGAGGTGTGACCTAAGTAAAAAGTAACTCTCATCTCCTCTCTGACACCAAAGCATAGCAAGAATTCTATAAAGACCAGTTGCCTAAAATACCTTTAGCTGCATTCCCACAGAAATCTGTTCAAGCACAATTCTGAGATGGTTTGGGGACAAGAAATGTTTAAGCCAACCCTATATCCAAGAATACTCACTTAGCACAATCAGAATGTCCAATGCTCTCAGCTACATTGAACCTGCTCTTGAGTCCAGGCAGGAAAGATAGTGCTGCTGACAGAGAATGCCAAAGTACCTCTCTACCTCAGCAATCACAATGGGAAATAAAAACAATAACAAAAAGAAAAGGAAGCAGATAGCAAAATGGGCACATGATACAATTAGTATTAGTTATATCAGAGATAGCTCCAATTACCATTAGCTTGCTGCATTCCAGAAAGCATCACCACACCACACTGTGTCTCCATTTCCCATTCATTTCTTAAATGTGTCCAAACATTTATTAGCAAGAATTTTTGCAGAGAATTTGTATAATTAGGTGTTAACTTAGTACTAAAAAAAAAAAATATAGATTACCCTGATTGCTGAATTTGAACTCTAGGATGAGTCAAGGCTTGGTATCAGAAGAAAAAGTATAGTATATGCAGACTTGAGGTGAGAATTTTTTTTCCCACTGAACAATTTAAAAATGTAAATAGTGATAACTTGTCAATCAGAACTAAACAAAGTCTTCATGTTGAAGTTTCTGACAATCCTGACAATTCGGTCAAGTATATCTCTTTCAGATTGTTTCAAGGGTATACACTGCATACCTGCACACAAAACTGATAAAGATTTTATGGAGGGAATATGAGACCAATTCATTACTTCCAGCCTATGCCCTCTGACACCTTTAAAACACACAAAAAACCTGAAACTCAAAAATCCATGAACACCAAGAAAACCCCCCAAACAACCAAACAATCACCAAAACCACTGCTATTTCTACTGCAAGTCACATCGTGTTGTCCTCAGGTCACAAACAGTACAAATCTGACAAGGCAGAATAGCAAATCCATTTTAAAAAGCAATTTAGGACCAATCTCTAAACAGCTTAGCTGACAGCTAAGCAAGTAGAAAGATTCAGAAACTACATCAAGCTTGAATGAATGTGAAGCAGCAAGAACATGTGCTGGCCTCCACTTAATAAAAACTTTTTCTGTGTTAAAAAGTGAGTTTGTCTTGCCTTTCAAGAAACCATAATCAAGAAGGCATCTTGATTCATGAAGGAAGTTGGTTGTCCTGGCTTGTAGTCAGAAATGGAAAAACAAAGTTAAATTCCTGTTAACAGGGGAGGGAGGAGAAGGGCTGAAGGAGAGATAGGCCACAGCCAGCAGAATAGATTGCAAGATCCTTCTACAGGGGGCCCAGAAAACAGAGTTATATTACCCAAAATGCATTTATGCGATGAGCAGTTTCTAGTCTACCTAACTACATGGAAGTCAAAAGGATGACCATGTTTTAACTAACCTAAATCCATGAAAACAAGGAAGGAAGGAAGGATGGCAAGTAAGTTTGTTTATTTAAACAAAATGTTTTAAGTAGATTCATACCAAACAAAGTGACTCTAGTATTAAGCCTGCTGCTTGCCTTCTCAAGGAAATCAGGGTGGATTTGAGAGCACTTCAGCCCTTCTTTCTATTTTCTTTTTTTTTTTTCAGAATATGAGCCCTTAGTTACTATACAGCTGTTGGGCTGAGCTAAGTTAAGGCATGCTACTAAAGCAGCTGCTGACAGTCACCATTAGCTAGTTCTCTGATTTAAAGACAATTCTAGAAAGGGCTGACAGTAACTCAGGATAAAAGTATCTGGCTGCCAATTAGAACAGCCTTAGTCTTATTGCTGTTTTTCTCAGACATCTCATTTCTTCCTTCCAAAAACTCAGCTGACTCCTCAAACATTCCCAAAAGAACTTGGAACTCACAAGGTCACTTTAGGCTAAAAGAAACCTCACAGCTCAGCCAACAAGCTATGCACTTGGAATGGAAGCTTCTTGTCATTTCATGGCCATAACCATGACTAAACTGAGTTACAGTGATTATTCAAACACAAAAAAAGTTGGGTCAGCTGACCACAGCACTAAGACTTTAATTCTATTTAGAATACCATACTTCAACACATACTCCATTTATTTGTATGAAACTGTAACAGGGTATTCAACCTTTCATAAAAGCATGCAGAAGAAGCTATTCCATATACATTAACTTTTACTGTTCCAGAATGAATATGAAAAAATGAAATGGTTTTGAAAAGCAAAAATATGTACAGTAAAAATCTTAGATCCTATTTCTCCCATCCCTATGTCTCACATTCTTCATATGAGAAAGCAATTCTCATCTGAAGATAAAATTCTAAACTATGCTGAACATTAAGACAAGCATTCCATAAAACTTTAATGTGCAGCATTCCCTTCTCATCCCTGACTTTTGTTATTTTCCTAACAAACTTTCAAATGGTTCAATTTCCTTAGTACATAAATACAGTAACCTGGTTTCACAGCTGTCATTGATCTGGCCTATTTGCAAGGACTTGAAACATTACTAAGTGCTTTCATTTAAAATCCTGGTGCCTGGGAAATCACTTCTTAAAGAAGAAAAAACATGCAGAACAGCGGCAGTACCATCCAAGAAGCAGATACCCCACCATGAGCTTAAGAACAGAAGCTTAACTCTTTAGCACCACATGCTCGCCGAGGTAAAGGATTTGACTGCTTACCAGTAATGGTGCAGGCATCTCTGTACTCTCTGCAGTCTGGCACATCATCTTCCACGCCTTCGCTTACATAGTGCTCCTCGTGAATGCCTGTGTGGCAGGCTAGGACTGCATGGTTCGACAGCTCCGAGGGAGGCACAGTGGCGGCCAAAGTGCAGTCGTGCAAAGCTGTGGCGTCCAGCTTGGCAGGTTTCACAGGCTTGTACAATGTGCCATCAGGGGGACCCGCACTGGAGACCGGGGCTGGCTGGCACAGATGGAACTCCTTGTCTTTGCTAGAGTTGGCTTCAAGAAGTCTGCAGAACACAAAAGGAACAAATGTTCAATTCAAGCCATTCCAAACAGTTTATACGAGGGCAGATGATTTTCTTTTCCTTAAACAGTTTAACCGGACAAATTCAGCAAATACTGAAACCCCTACACTCTTCACAGGGCAGATGCCTATCTCTGCACTTTGCCCAGTCGTGTGCACTCTGCACCTTGCACAGTAGCAAATACTGTGTTTTTTACTAACAGCTGGTTAAACATCCATATTTTTGCCTATTTCAACTTGCAGTAAGCACAGTTCATTCACCTTGGCTCATTCACCAACTTTCTCTCATGTCAGTGAGGCCAAAGTTCGCTGTAACCCAGCATCTGTATGAGCCAGGTCATACAGACAGGCTGCACATCCCTGGTTGATTTACTGGAACTTCAATAATATCATAATTTGAAATCAACTGATAGCAATGATTACAAGTTTATATTATAACTGTACTAGACTTTCCTCTCCACTATACACACAACCCCTCACTGACAGACTGGCAGCTGGCACCTCAAGTTCCTTTTACAGAGAACACAGAAAACAAAACTGAAGGTGCCCTGAGTTAAAAGGACTGACCACACTGCTGCTCCCCAGTGCCTCAGCCTCAAACTGGGAATGAAGTCCCTCCAGGCTGGATACTGATGTCCCCAGCAAGATGGAATTGGCCAGAGAAGAAATGAAGAAGAGCACATTTCTCCCAAAACTTAACCAAACATTTTGTCTAAGGAGCTAAAGGCACTGCAAAAAATGATGGCATGGTACTGCTTTTGGTTATCAGCAGTGCAATGAAAGATGCAAATGCTCCCTACTGCTAGGAAAGGAAAATATTATTGCAGGATTGCAGAAAAACAGACTTGGGAAAGGACTTGAAAGACTTTATTATATGTAACAGCTACAACGCATAAGCAGCAGCTGAAGAACAAGCCACACAGGAACACCCAGGCAACATGGGAAAAACAGGAAGACAGACAGCAAGAAAACACAATTGCACTGATTTGCAAACAGCAGGTGTGGATGCAAGTACATATTCAAGTGCAGCAACAAAATATGCTATATTCAGTGCTTCACTGAGAACCAGAACAGGAGTTTTCTTGAGAATTCTATGTGAAAAAGGCTCTTTCTAATCTCTGGAATGTTCAGATAATCTTATTTTGCTGTTAATGTTATGCTCAGTTTTTCTGACATTTTCTAGCCAATAGCATTATTGCTCCAACAAAACATCACAGTATTTCTAGAAACTCACTGCAAAACTCAAATATCAGTCTCTAAACTGTCAAGACAAAGATCAGATGATTAGACCTTCCGAGAGTAAGCTCCAGAAGAGTCTTGCAACAAAGCTGGAACCAGCACCATTTTTCTTTACCTATTTTTCCCCTTCAGCACAGGTGTAAGAACAAAAAAGCAAAATCCTCTCCCCCTTTCAGAGGGTCTAAACAAGGATACATTTGCACTGAAATCACAACACCGTAACTAGAAAACAGATGGGCAATATTAACTCTTGGAAAAAAACACCCTTATACACAATACAACATTTAAGTTTTCTTCAATTACATACATTTGTATTCCTGCATGGTATAATTTAGCCTGTAAATAGTTCTCACAGTCAGAGACTCAAAAACTGTATTTTGTAAGGACCGTAACAGCTAAAGGAACATACTAAATCAAATGATAAATTTATACCATACCCTAATGAAAATAATACTCCACTGTGGCAGGAGTAGGAAGAGAAAGTTTCACTTGAGTGCTTTAACAGAAAGTGTTATGGTTCCCCTGCAGAGCATCCATTATTCTTGCACTATCACAGTACATACTGAAAAGAACCAATGGGGTTACTTGTACTGATTACTTTTCAAATGGTCCTCTTTCAAGTGGCTCCTTAGAAATAACTAGAGGGAGATTACTGATATTAAAAATTAGTTGCTCCAATTAAGCTGGAATCAAAATGCAAATCTTAATTTTCCCCTCTGAACTGGAGATAGAAACCGTTTAAGCTATAAACAAGAAAAAGTACTGGAAATGCACTGACTGATTAGATGGGCTCAATTTTGTCCTACTGCTGTCACACATCTGTGAATTACATTTGTTTTGGGAAACTGTTAGATAAATCTGTTGTTATGAACAAGGCCTTGACTAAGATTAAATAACTAAAAGCTCCAACAGCACTTTTCAGCTTTTCTTGCCCTCCTCTCCCCTCCTTCCCAGGCCCTGACTTAGAAACCTCAGGAAGCCAGTAAGAAAACAGCACTCCAGAATGAAATAACACTGATAACCAAGGTATGATTTGTCTGCAGCCTTCAAGTGAGCTCTGGGAATTTAAGAACTTGTAACTTTTCTGAACAAATGACATCTAACATACCTGACCACTATTTCTGACTCTCTCCTACACAATCCTCACCAAAAATACTTTTGGCCAGAATATACCATTTCAATTTGCATTAGAAGTTTGTGTTGAATGAGTTTCACCCCTTAGCATTCACTCCACTGAGGTACCATGGAAGCAGTTCTCCCCCTCCTGTAAGCTCCACCCCAACCCTTGGCTCTGTTAAGAGTAAATAGAGATACCCATAGATACCCACCCAGAAACGAAAGTCAAAAATGCTCTTCCTTCACAGGAACTGTTTCACTGTTAGCACTTACAGCAACTAGAGGAAAATAAGCTTGAAAGTACAAAGAAGGAACAAAGGCTAAACCTCCCAAAATTCACAACAGTCAGTCTGCCTGGTCTACCACAGAAACACATGGAGCATCTACATGAGAAAGCCAAGTTCAGGTTTAAGGAAGAGAATTTGCCTTTATCTTAAAACCTAGGAAAGAAAGCCAGCATAAATGTGTGTGTCTGCTTCCTTTCAGACTTATTAAATATCCTCAGTTTCCATAAACACAGGGAGAAATGTTGTTCACTCTTGTAAAACCTACAGAGCCACTGTTTGCATAGCATCTCTTGCAAGGCAAATATTACCACCTAATCCAGGCAGTGCACACTTGTCCTTTAAACTTCTAAGTCTTCCTGTTGCAGAAATTAAAACAAACTGCAGCTGAACACTATTTACCAGATTGTCAAAACAGCCATAAAGAGAAATGGACTTGGTAGCTACTGTCCCCAGAAAATACTCAATATTAATATTATTCTTTAGTTAGTGTCACCTGCACATACAATATTTGTAAACAAAATGGTACAAATTGTTATTAACTCCTTGGTATTCACTCCTTCTGACATAAAAAGGAGGATATAAATAATTATCATAGTTTTACATCTAATCTGACATCCAAAAAAGTGCAGAGTTTGCAAATCAGATAATAACTTTTCTTAATGAAAATTCAACACATTTCATTCTTTCTACTGCATATGTCAACACCAGCCTGCATATAGGATTTAAGTAACTCCTCTCCTGCCTAATGTGACATAATTCAGCTTCTGCCTCAGTATGGTAAAAGCTATACTGGACTATTGGCTATATTCTGCCATTTCTCACAGTCTAAATACAATGAAAGTTTAAGGCCAATAGACAGATGTGGAACTAAAGAAATATTTAATTTGGAATGTTTGAACAAAATCCTTCAGTGTAAAACTGTTTGCTGAAAGAGCAAAATTCCCTAAAGTTATCATCTATATCTTTCTAACACAGGTCATTCTACTCTGAAAAAAAACCTTATTTGTCAGCTGTTCATTGAAAGGCAATTATTCCAGCCTTGCACCTTGTTAGAGTGATCAACAAGCACAAAGACTTGCTCCTGCACACCACCTCTGTAGAATGCCCAGATTTTGGTCTAACCCAATATATGCTCAAAATTCTACATACAGCCAACACCTCTGCAATCTAATAGCACATTCACACAACAGACTGGACTATGACTGCAATGCAACCAAGACTTGATGAAGAAGTACATTGGGTACTGACTGTAGTGTACCTGTGGCAGCCCAGATTACAAAAGGCAAGTTAGAAATTGAGCTGTGATTAGTCAGCACTGTGTTCCACATACAAAAAAAAAAAAAAAATCCAGCTTTACCAGTTATCTAGGCAAAGCAGTTCAAAGCTAACAGACACACTTACATTAGACAAAAGCCAAAATTTGATGGTTTTGAGGCAGAGGGATAAACAAACTCCACAACAGTCAGCCATTTCTGGGTTCTGGACATGAAAAGAAATTTGTTCATTTGCGGTTTGTTTTGTGGGGAAAGGGCTGAGTTTCATACATTACAAATTTCATATATAAGCAAATAAAATAAACCAATGGCTTTTTCACTGACATTTGAGATAAGCTTTTCGGCATTCAGCACTAAATGGAACTTAGACCTGAATCTCAATACTCAAATTACTTTAAGTAATCCTTCTTCCTGCATCAAAAGTAGAAAAAGATACAGAGATATTCAGCAATGTGCTTACCTAGAGCCCAGCAAAGCTGAAGAAATTATCCATAACTTTGCAACATTATTCTTACCACTATCTTGGGTTGTAGCAACAGGAATTTACTGTAGTCACAAAACATCTGGAACTCCTAATGTACTACCCAAGAGCCACATGCTGCACCCTTTGGTGATATTAAACTTTGAACAATTTTTAATTATCCAGCTCAGATTTTGTGATTCAAACACTACTTGCATTCAATTGTCTAAAATGGCAACTGGCACACTGTGAATGTCTGCTAATTTAAAGAAATACTTCCTTAACAGAGGGAAAGATATCTTTCCAGAACATCTGACTAAAATCTTCCAGGTCATCCTTTTGCTATGCATACTCTTAGATGTAATTCACCCATGCTGTTTGGTTTAGAGCAGAAACAAAACCATTCACTGTGAGCTGTCTGGTTCTGCATAGCAACTCTGATACATATGAACAACCAATTTCCTTTTGAGTAAGAATCTGAAAAGTCTGCTGCAAGATGCACTTTAAATGCTACTTGCTGTCTCACAGGGATATGAAACTTCAGGTAGCCCCATGGGCTACATCACGGAGAAGTCATCTGGCATGTACCTATTACATTTTCTCCTTCCAGAAGCTTCAAACTGCATGGATAAGTGGGGACATTCAGTCTAAGGTGATAAGTTAAATCTCATCAAAAGCAACCCCCTCGAATCAGTAATGAAGGTTTATGAAGCTTCAGTGGTTTTGATCTAGTTACCCACCCTACTGACCACAGTATTTGTTAATTTAGACAGAATCACAAGATACCAAGGGATTGAGAGAGCTTTCTACTCTTCACATCTGCCTGGAGCTTCAGAGCCCTGATCCTGTATTCTCATTTACTAATTCACTAATTCTCATTTACTAAGTACAAAATGCTGCTTAAACACATCAGAGGGCTTTAGAATGTGCAAATTCCACCCTTTTATGTACTTTAAAGAGTCCCACCAGAAATATCCTTCCTTGTTTTGTGCATCACATTATAAATTTACTAAGCACCTCTGATATAAACTAAGTCTGGTAAGTTTTACTAAGCTGTTTCAAAAGAATCCTCAAGGTTCTTATCTACCGTCCACCAAAAAAAAATTTCTTCAGATGCAAAATGCTCCATGTAGACACTGAAGCAAATCAAAGCTATGTATGTCTTTATATGTCTGTCTCATCTGTAACAAGATTAATATGCTCACCTGCCCTTGTTGTTTGGGAAAATAATCAACTGAAGCAACTTAGAATTGCTCTAAGTATTCAACTTCTTATTTCTTATGCAACACACATTTTGAATCTATAAAAGTTTGCTTCTTTTAATTGAAAAACAATTTCTTAACTAAGTGGGTGGGTTCAAAAGCCAGTCAAAATGCCTTCTTCCATTTAAATACATGTCAGAACTTGAAGAAACAACCATTTGCAGAAGGTCTGGCTTTTACACACACACACAAACACATACATAAACATTAACACAGGGAAACTTTTTGTTTAACTTTTAGATAAAGGCTGAATATGATCCCAAATAATTTACTGAGTTGATTTAATTATGTGCTTTAGTATATACTCTCTTATAAACCATGGGGGTTAGCTTTTGCTCAGAAGCTGCTTTTTAAACATGCAGAATGCTGACTGCTTAGTTAAAACCTCTAACTCAGGGGACACAAAGAGTCTAAGCATCATAGATGATTGACAGAATGTGAGAAGCACCCTATTTATTTTAAAACACTTTACATAATTTTGCATTTCTCATGTTACAAGAGTTCCAATAATTTTACAGTAAAAACTAAAGGGACAAACATCTTGGACAATGCCAGACTACACCCTTATCCAAAATTTTAAAGACATTCAAGGCTCTTTTAATCAAACTTTTTGCTTAAGTTTCCTAGCTTTGTAGCACATTCAGGTCATATTCCACACTTTTTGATGGCTTTAGATTTTTTTTTCTCCTTCACAGTGGTGTTAGGAATGCCTTGACCTAACCAAACAGTCTTTCAGAAAAGTATCAACACCTAGTGTTAATGCCACATGCTATGAAGGATCTTCTCAAGGTATATGCCTCCTAAAGAAAGGCTTTTCTGCCTGTGAAACTATAAAAAATGTTTTCAAGCTAAAGATCTGAAGGGTTTCTAAAATCACTTTTATAAAGCCTCGTAACACCCTAATACTAAGCTGATGAAGGCATCCAAAACCAGAACAATATCTGGTTAACTGCCAGTGGCATGGTAATGTCATTTAGAATGAAAAAGTCACCACACAAGAACAAAAGACAGAATAGCAGCAGCAATAACCAAAAAACTGCTTAAACCATAATATAACTATGTACAGCTTGAAATCTCACTCTCAAGAACCCAAAAGCTGCTGCTGTGACCTTGTTTAGCTTTATTTGGCAATCAATCAAGTCAGTCATGTTTTCTCAAAAAAACTATGAACTCAAAACATCACAAATAATAAGCCTCTTAAAAGAAAACCACACCACTGCTCTCCACAAACCAAAGTTTCTCACCACTAGGATTTGGCCTTTAGAAGAAGAAGCCCATCAGTCTCTTCTCCCCCCAGGGCAAGGGAGAGTGGAAGCCTACCGTAAGAAAAGCCCTGGGTTTGACCTTCGCAGCTGTGAGGGCACAAGTGTGCTCTCACCCAGCTTTACGTAACACTGCCCCACTCTGCTCTCAAGTTCCTTCAGGCAAACACTGCAGGGATCTATAAATAGTTCTTCCTTGTGTAAGGCTCACATTACACCGGGAGCTTTTCACAGCTCCCTCTCCTTTTATTAAATATAGGCCAAAACCCATGCTCTCCCCACCATACCCCTCTCTCAGTGAACAAACAAAACTGCAAAAATGGAAGTGGTGCGTTCCCTTTCCTGCAACACCTCATGCTTCTGGCTGGGAGATCTTCAGCTGTGTACCTGCCTTGGAAAGGGAAAGCTGCTTAACCACCACCACTAGTGCAGAGTGTATGAGAATCGTATGTGCAGGCAAACAAGGAATTAATGAAGAAAGAAAACAAAGCTCAGAGGTATGGCAATGCAAAGTATAGGCATCCCAAACATGTACTTTCTTTTCACACCCACGTGTATGCAAGGTGCTCACTGAGGTAGATCACTACAAGATGGGTCCAAAAGGCATGGACCAATAGCTGCTGAAGATAAGAATAAGATCTTATGGCTTAAAAAAACCAAAACAAACAAACAAAAGAACAAAAAATCCAAAAACTAATAATTTTGGATGAGGCTGCTGTCACATTTAGTATGGACTCCAACCTCAAAAACAGTGAACACACAAACTAGAACACAACAGCATCAGTTTTGGTACATAAACATCATCTCTGCCATTATATCTCCTTGTACCACTAAAAAAGGGCAGATATCAAATATTTGTCAGAGTTCAGGTATGTGGAAAATGACTACATAAACAGCAAATCTGGTCCTCAAATAATATGGGTGGGAACAGTGATAACAGAAAAATAAGAAGTTCTCTTTATTTATGCACCGCAAGAGAATGGAACTCCCCACTTCTTTACATCTCCACACACCTCAAAGGCATTCAAATGAGAGTTTTGGGTACAGCTTTTCTGCTAGCTGGGGAGAGCTGTTGATTACCACAAGCTCTCTAAACTGCAGCAGCTGAGGTAACACCACTGTCCGTGCTCTTGAGTGCTGAGCTCACTTCCCATCCACAGGAAGGAGCAGTGGGAGCACTTGCCCAGAAGCATAGCAGAGAGTCACAAATGCAGTACAAACACATGAACTAGCTACTTGTACAGGGAAAACAAAACAAAAACCCCCACGAACTCACTGAAAAATGGCTGGGCCTAAGACAGCAGGCAGTAGGTAAAGATATTCAAATTAAAATCTGTTCCCATTCCAAGCTAAATCCCTGATGAGCCAGCCCAGCCATACTCTGTTCCTCAGGGCAACACTAAAGAGTAGGGGAAAACAGCCAAAAGACCATGCTAGTATGCTGGTTTCCCACCACCACTACACTACTGTTTAATCAAAAATACAATGCAACTAATTGCCAGCAAGTCAGGGCCAAGAGTTTTAGTCAAGTAACTCTAAACAAAGAGCAGACTGGCTCAAGCCAAATATTTATCATGGTTTAAAACCTGTGGGAGAGGGGGGAATTTTAATCTTGTTTTGCATTACTATTGTTCTTCTCTTGTTACAGGAGGAATTTCTCATTTCTCACCCTCCGCAATGACTTCTAAGAGTCTACATGGAGTTCGTACACTTTAAATTTTAAAAAGTACTGATTTACAGGATTGGAAAAAAGTGTCATTATTTCAAATTTCAATAGCTGACCTTCTGAAAATATTTGCACAAAATCTCATATAACACAAGAATGGCACTTTTCTTTACTGTTTCTTCTTGCACACAATCAGTGAGAGCAGGGATAAGAGGAAAAAAATTCTTTGCAAACTGCCCTAAAAAAACAAGCACAAAACTCAAAAAAAATCAAAACACACACACAATAACTCCCGTGTCCTTATCCATTTACTTTCAGACTGAGTTTATTGCTTTGGACCAAGATGAATAATTATATAAAAAGATTATTAAAAAATAAGACCAACAAATAAATCAAAACCCCACCTGTTGAGTAAAAACATCCTTCTTTTTTTTCCTTTTCAGAAATTAAGAAATTTAAATATCCTGTTGCTGCTAGAAGTAATTTTAGAGACAGCTACTGGGAAGTTTATCTTCAAGGACAGTCAGACTACGAAGTCCTGCTCTGAGTAAGATGCTAAGTCAATCTGCTTTGGCTCACTAGCATCACTGGCCCTCACTCCCTGGCAGTGAACTTCCCCACGTGCTCAATGCAGTGAGAGCCTTCACCATTCTTCAAGGTTGCCTTACAATCCTGAACATGCACAGAGTTTCTCAGAGCCTATCCCACAATTTCTTAACTGACTGTTAATATCCCTGGGCCTCATATCCCTTTTCTTTTGCCATCTCCAATTAGGTGTATATGAGAGTGATGCTTTCAACCATACATTATTATGTTTGAGAGGACTGAATGCAGCTCTGTCATGAGCTCTATAATTATAGCCTCTCTCTAAAGCTCTGGGCTGGGGGGAATGCAGACCACAGCTCTTTTCAGCCCAGAGAAAGCCACATCTCCAACACTTGTTGATATCTGAAACTTATAAGCCACTTTAGGTACCAGTGCTGGGGAGTGACACAACAAGACCACAAGCTCCTGAACAACCAACAGTCCAGGGCCTTATACCAAAGGCTTGATCACATGGCCTTCCCAGCAACTGAGACATGCCCCTGACTAATGAGGGTGCATCTCAACACACACCATTCCATTCAGGACTGCTTCCCTCCAGCTCCTCTGGGGTTAATGGCTACAGCAAAAAAAAAAAAAAAAAAAAAAAAAAAGCCATTTCACAGCCCTTCTCAAAAGGCTACACTGTAGTTTAAAAACTGGTACAATTATTCTGTCAAGTAATTTTTTCTGCTTCCAATGCTTGTGTGTAAACATCAAGAATAAAATAAGAAAATAAGAATTTGTTGTTTAAAGGTTGCTCTGCATAATCAGTATATTACCATATACATGTGTCTGTGTTCTTGGGAACCTAGAAATGTTTATCTTAACAACAGGCTGTGGAATTTTAGGAAACTGAGCCAATTATCCATGGCTTAGTGCCATTAAAGTCAAAGTCACACAAGCAAAGATTTTAAACCAGAGTGGTTTAGAATTCAAGGGCATTAACATGAAGATGGCAAGAGCAAAGTTGTGATACAGTTTTTGCATATACACACAAAACCACCAACCTCAAACAAAACAAAAGAGAAAAAAACATCTCCTTACAGTGGAGAACTACACAAGAACTTAAGCTAGGGCGTATAAATACAATTAAATACAAGCTCAGTTTTTGCTTCATTTGCAGACTATCTTACTTAGATACAGACTGAAGCTGAAATCCTGCATTGTGGCTTTCCCCAAAGAACCACAAAAACAGAAATTTGGGTTCACTCAGTGCAGATGGATCAAATGGTTCCAGACCATTTGGAAACTGACTTTGGAAAATAGTTGTGATAACCATTAGACATGGCACTTTCTGAAGCTGTCCTTAGATAAATTCCTGCATGCATGTACATGTTCTCCAAAATGCACAACAGACAGTCTTGACACTGAACCTTGCTTTGCAGATTCATGGCACAGGCAGAAGAAAGCACTGGACCAAACTGCCCCCTGACAGCTCCTGCTCGATTAGAAATCTCTGAGACCAAAAACTACTGTAAGTGGACTAGACGAGCTGACCTGTTCTACCATCAGCCAATTCAGTTCCCCACTTATCTGCATGCCTTGTGACTTATTTGTATCTTAGCACCCAGAAAGCATTCAGAGTCTACCAACAGCTTCAGACAAGCAACCCAGCCAGCTTTCCATGAGGAACACAGTTCTTATACAAAACTTTTTCCTGTATGTTAAGGATTTCATTCCTTGTGTGCAAGACTGAAATTTCTCTGAAAGTGGAACTTTTCACTACAGTATCAAAAGCAACCTGTTCTTGGGCAATAAAAGAAATTGAACCAATTCAGTAAAATATTACAGAGGCATACTAAATGTAAAAGTGCAGAGAACACCATGTAGGTTTACAAGGTTGGAAAGCTCAGCATTTGAAGCACTTCTTTATTCAGATGAAAAATATTTTAAAAATCCCTAATGTTGCCCATCTGCAGTTTAAAAGAAAGCCTCTCTTAAAACAAATATTATGATGCCTAGAAATGTCTTCCTTCAAAGTGTTTTTTCATGACCTAACTTGGCAGAGCAATGGCCCTATCAGCCTCAGAACCACAATTAAAATTCATTTCCCTTGACTCATACATATTCTAGCACAAGGAAAATTATCATTCCCAATACTCAGTTTTCTCAAAATAACTGTAATAAGAACATCATCTGGATTTTAAGCACCCATGGTTATATTTGAAGAAGATGATGCATTTTGAGATCATAGGAAAGTATCACTAAAGCCAAAATAATAGTCTCTTGATCTGAAAGACTCACATTTTTTTATTTGTGCATGACAAAGTAAGCTTCTGTCAAGGGAGTTGTGGAAGATTCAGATTCCAAGAGCAAGAGGTAAAAGGAAAGCAAGGCCTACAAGTACAATCCTTAATATAAACACATGATTTCTTGAAAGGAACAGATCTCTCTACCTACTCTTAAATTCCCTCTGTAGGTTGCTCATTTTATATATAAACTCTTATTTGAGCTAAAAAAAGTTGAAAAGAAGGAAAGATTTGACAACTGAAGACAGTAACATTAAAAAGTGCTTGAAGACAACACACCCTCAATTTTATTATTTAAGCATTCCTTAATTTTCAGTTCTCTGTCCAGTACGTTCTTGCAGCAGACCTCAAAGCTTTATCATATCTCTTTTACTGTCAAGAGAGAATATGAAGCTGTCTTTGCTATCGAAGAAGGTCTGAAGAGCAATTCCTTGCAACTAAATGCAGCAGAAGGAAAAAATGAACTTGTGTAGAAAGGACTCATATGATTAAAGAGAGAAATTTTAGAAAAATGCTTTTATATTCTGTGTAGGCACCAACTTCCCTGAAATGAAAACTCAATCTACTTACCTTGTTTTACAGTTCATGAAGAAATACTTTTGCTTTAAATTTAGTCATGCTTTAAGCATAAGCAAGGTGAAATATTATAGTGCATATGCCTGGGGGTTTGGGCTTGAACATAAATTTCAGTAAGAAATCCTGAAATAACATTAAAAAGTATGCCCAATAATGGCAAAGATTTCACTTACCCCATGCAAATAGGTTTCAGCCTTGTTTAACAAACTCTTGCTAATCCCTTTGGTCAGAAGAACATAGCAGTCCAGACAGTTCATGCAGCAGTTCAAGCATAACACAACACTGTATTCTAAAGTGAAAATTGTAGTATTTCCTCTATCAGGATATATGGAATTAAATATTGTAGCTATTCCTAGTGCATGGTAGAGATGTGGCTACACTAGACACACTTACCTCCCCTGTTGTTCTGGATCCAGATGTAGTTTTCAGAAATGCACTGTTTATTCACCTGTACCAAATGCAGGGTTGAGCAAGACCCTCAATTTCCACCAAGAAACATTTCCTATTCTTCAGTGAAACATTCTGCCATCACTTTGAAACATTTCTCTTTACAGTATTACACTTCTCTTTTCTGCACTTTAATGTGTCTATAAGGTCCCATGACTCAGTTTTCACACACCTGTCCCTCACCATGGAAACAGAAAAGGAAGAAGAAACAGACTCTATATACCTCATTTACATTACTGAGTAAAAATGCCCTATTTGTATTCATCATTAGGTTGGAATCTCCATGGCCAAAACAGGAAGCACAGATAAGTTTCCCGTGACTAAAGCCTAGCAGTAATTCCCCTGTAAACTTCCATCATCACCAACACCAGCAACTGACAGGTCAAGGCCAAAATAAGCCACTGTCCTGCAGTTCAGAAAGGCAGCCAGCTTTAAAGGAGCAGTCAGTCTAGCACAGCCCCTCTTGGGATGAATGTGTTGGCAGAGACAAGTTGCACCAGAACCTTCCTTGACCTCTCTCTTTTTAACAGATTTCCATGGTAGGCTTGCAGTTCCACCACTTGTGCCCTTTCTTCAAAGCTGCTGCTCCGTGCAGACTCCACAGGCACCGACAGCCAGAGCAGCTGCCTGCACCGCCCCAGCCCGCAGCCCCAAGTGTCGCTGTGCAACCCGAGAAAGGCACGCTGCCACCTTCTCAGCAGGGCAAGATGCTGCTGAAATGCTCTTCCCCAGCCTCACTCTGGACACTGACTGCAGGAGAAACATGAAAGTTTATTAATAAGCAGGAGGAAAAGGTCAGCAGCTTGACTTGGATCCACAGCTTTCTAGGCTAAGATCACTTGCACAATATGCCAGATGGGTCAAAGAGACCGGTTCTGCCAGAACGGACCGTGAAACTCCAAGCAAACACCACAGCATACACCCATATGGTCTCCCACAGAATCCTACTGCTAAATTAGTGTTCATAGTCATGTTGATATGGAATAGAAGGGTATTTTACAGCTCCCATTGCTTCCTGATAATTCATGCTAAATCTACAGTGAGGTAGGAAAGAACAATGTGAAACAAGTCAAGACAGACAACAGATCACTTAAGAACTGGCAGTACCCTTTGGATTTTTGGTGGGTTTTGGTTTTTTATTTCAAGTTCTCAAAAAACTTTTGCATAATAGTGCCATTCCACAGATTTCCATCCTTCCTCAATCTTTATGTTGTGTTCAGACCTAAATGCAGTGAAGAACAAAACTGTTCATTTTAAAAGGGCCTTATATAGATATCAATTTATAGTGCAATTAAGAAACCACACAAACCTCAAACACACAGCTAGAACAAAGACTACTACTTTCTTGCTGCTGCAGTGCATTAGTGATTTACTGGAGGGTGTTTAAATGCAGGTTTCTGAATTCTGACAGATTTTTTTCTCTTTCCCCTTGTAAAAGTTTATTCTCATTCAATAAGAAGCTTGATTTTGCAGTCATGCATCACAACTATATCATTGAAGACATATGAATCTATTCTGCTCAGTTCTTTGAATTTATACATCTATTTACAAGTCAGGTCAAAATAATGTAGAATGTGCATTAATGCACAGTGGCAGTGCATACTACTACAGATGGAAGCAGGAAGGGAATTTGAGCATGCTTTACCCTTGGTCCAAACATGCATGCAGGTACTACAGCTGCACAGTGCTATCAGGACATTCACAGAGCAAAGTCAAAGGCAGCCAGAGAGAACACTGACCACATCATTTTTATGTTATTCAGCACAATCATCAGCCTCAGCAGAGACACACCTGCCAAAAAGTCTTAAAAATCAAATATTTAATGTTTAGCTACCATAGTACAGTTTGCATTCATCACCAATTCCGTTTGCTGCAAGAGAAGGGACACCACCACAGACACCAGGTTTTAACCATTACAGACTGTGCTCTTCAGACAAATTACAAACAGCTGCAAAAATAAAACTGAAGTTCAGCTAAGCAAGTTTGCAAATTATCCAGAGTACATCACATGTTCTACCTGACAGTGGGCAGAAAATATCCAACTCAACAAAACTGAAGTGCCATATGCAAAACTTTGCTACAAACATCCTATAAAGACAATATACACTATAGTGCACCACTGGGTGAAGCCCCAAAAATTCCACTCAACTGCACCTATAGCACAGAAGTTGGCCATCATACAATACTGTAAGCAGGACCAATGCCTATCAGTCAAAACAGAGATGACATTCAGCATGAGCCCATCCTGACTGGTCTGAGGAAACACAGACAAGTATCTGTCTTTCAAAGTTATTTTCCAGTAAGAAAGGTAGAATTTTTTTCATATCAGATAAATGACACTACTCCAGTATAAAGAAATAGTATGGTGGAACATATAAAACCTACCCCAAAATAGTAATAAGAAAGAAGGATGTTCTTCAGCATGCCTGCAGACCTTCTCTTGCATGGAGTGTTACTTTATAAACACTGTCAGTTGCAATTGTCACAGCCTAGCTTACTTCATCTTTGGTGTCCTACAGCAGTGAAATACACATCACTGAAATGTGCCTGCTATGTGGCAGCATCCCTAGGTATGCCATTTAGAGAAGTCCCAAAGCACTCAGAATCCCATGTTAAATTCTCCACCCACAGATTGTCTTTGCAAAAATAAACATGAAAGAAAAATGCATTCGCTCAGCCATGCACGTGGAGACTGAAAGACTGGAGGTGACCTTTAATAATGGCAATAAAACAAAACACACATTAAAAGTAAGAAAAGGCTGGAAGAGAGGAAAAGCACAGCAATTTACTTAGGTGAGTCCCACTAGCTATTCTGCCATCTGGAAAAAAACAGCAGCTTTCAGTGCATAAGCACGTAAACTGGTGGACCCTCTTGTGCTTTCTGCTATTTTTCTACCTCAGCAATCTTTTCACATAATAGTGCTATGAGTAAAATAGGTCAAATTGAGCCTCTCAGAAGTTTTACTAAATTTTAAACATGAAACAGCTGCATGTAGCTGAGTATTATGGTCAATTAAAGGCTCCACAATTTAAAACAATTTGCCTTTTCAATGGCACTGTTGTCTGCATTAACTTTACTAACTACACAGTCAGGAAAAGTCTGTTATATTAGCAAATGCAGTGAACAGATTAATATAACTCTGACTTCATACAAACTGTCTCAGGTCAGAGCCTTTCCACTATGGCAGAGTGAAAAGCAGCACCTCTCAGATTCACTCTAGTTAGAAGGGGTCTGTTGAGATCTGGGCAGCCCTTGAAAATAATCACAGTGGAAATTGAAGTTTCCACTCATGCAAATCTACCAATTTTGCCTCAGTGACACAGAGATTATTCCCAGCCAAACACAAACCTGGGAAATGTGCCTCTACTTTGCAAGTTACCAGGAAAGAATAATGCAGTCAAAACCAGAAAAAGATGGCTGGGAATGAAAGGTACCATTTTCCCCTCTCCCATTCCAATCCATTGGCAAGCAGCTCCCTTTTCCAGATCTCTGCCAGGGCTCTCTCTGTCCCTCAGTGACTTTAAGAGTCTCACCAGACTGCTAAAAATAACTTCTCAACTACAAGACACGCACATTATCAGTGGAAAACATTTCTGCAAACTTAGTAACAGCTCCACAGCTCAGTCTGATTACAAGAGAGACTGAAAAGGCAGACTAAAGAATGGTTGCTGAGGTAGGGAAGCCTTTACTGCATGCTCATCAGAGATGACCACCACAGACAGAACACATTTTTTTCCTCAGGTGACAGATATTTTACAGACAATCTCAAAAAGTTGAGGGTTTTGCATTATAAGCAATACTTACTGTAAAATCCAAATATGTTAGAATCATAGTGATAATTTGAACTGAGCGCACTTAAATATATACTGCTTTGCAATTCAGCAGTCTTCTATGATTGTTTCTGTGGAAGTCTTCAGAATGAACATTTAATAACATATGTAACATTCTGTAAGGAAGTGGAAAGCTCTGCTCATTCAAAGTTATTTTCCCTGCTATAAAACAGTAATAAAACAGACAGGGGATTAAAAGACTTGCCTAGGTCACCTCTGTATGGATACCTGCATTGTGGGTTTTGCTGCTTCACTGCATGCTTCACTGCATACAGGAAAATGCACAAAAAATTATTTACTACTCAAAGCCCTGAACTACAGAATCAAAGTAGGCCAGTTAGTCTCCAAAAGGTATGCAAAGCATGTTTCCATCAAATCTTGAGAAGGGAGAATAATTTCAATGGCACTTTATGAAATGGAAAGGTGTTTCAACACCAAAACTACACTTGTTCATCTTACCAACTCTGTATTTGTGATTTTTTAATTCAAAAGCAACTTCCTGTCTCTCAGAAAGACACAGAAAAAGCAAGACTTAGAAACTTCATACACAAAACTGACCTCCCTGTGAAGATCACAAACTTCTGCAAGTTCTACCACTCAGTGCTACCACAGAAGAATACTGTGACTTATTTAAAAAGGATGAAAAACATGGTTCTTGTGTCATGACAGCAAAAACTTGGCAACCAACTGCTAAAAGCCTTGGTCTAACTCTTATTCCTCCCCTTATTCTACATGGTTCAAAGAAGTTATCTCTGTTCACTGAGAACTTAAGTAGTGGAATATTCACCATCAGTTCAAAAAGTTTTTGAACATGAAGGTGTCCTACTTACTCTGGTTTTGTTAGGATGTTCAGGTATTCCAGCTGTTCACATGGAGGACAACACTCTTGCTTTCATAACATTATTTCCCAAACTAAATTCACCAGTTATGAAATTACAGATCTGTAAGTACAATTACATGTCATAAATGGTGATTGCATTAAGGACTGTAATTTTAGGAAGACTCAGAGTGATATCAACACCACCTACTCCAGATACATTTTCTTCTTGTACAGTTAAAATCCCCAGCTGCTTCCAAATCAAGAGTATGATTTTATTCCAAATAAATTACTGGTAAGAGCTGAAGTGATACTAAGTAAAGATTTAAGAGTATGGGTGACTTTTTTTTCCTTAGCCTGATGGAGATTTTAACAAAGCACAACTTTCCATGGCTACTGCAAACACAGAGGGAATCCACCCATGCATTTGTTTTTCCCATGACACTTCCATCAGAGGGCAAGTCACATCAGTTACACTGTGACCTTCCTACTGATGTTTTGTTAATGACCAGGCAAGAAACAAGGAGTTTTCTGAACAGAATTAAAAGTCTTCGTACTGTTGATGTAGTAGCTATAATTTGAAGCTACAGTATTGGGAGACATACAAATAAACTAGTTCTAAGGCACAAAGAGAAAAAAAAAAAAGAGAAAGAGAAGAAATCCCAGTGACCTTGCATCTTTCAGAAGTCACTTCTCAGCAAGCAGAAGGACATCCTGACCAGAGTCATTACTTCACTTATTCCTAGTCAAAGTTATCAGGAGGAGCACCAAAAAAGTTTACTGAAGACTCCACTGAAAGCTGAGCAAATGAAAAAAAGTGCCAAAAGGTCAATTTTCCTTCACTCTCCCTGGTACAGTCAGACGTAGTTGTGCATAACAGCTGCCATTATACTGCATTTCCTGAGAATAAAGAGTGGGGTTAAGGGAGGGAAGCAGACAAATTATCTGATCAGGAACAAATAAAAATAAGCTCAAGGTCTCTTATATCAATAAATGTCTACATTAGAGTTTCCACATGATATCTGAGCTGTCTATATTAAGCCTCTCAGGCCAGTCTTCCACTAAATTAAGCTCTTGAGTGGCTTAAAGTTCACATGATTTTTAGAGCCTATCTAGGCAGCTATTCTTTCTGCATCTCCTCTATTGAAGGTTTCTTTGTCAGCTACCTTTTTCATCTTCAGTTCCAGTTCTCTGATGAAACATTGTATGTGAAAAGTCACATGACATCAGGAAGCACATTTCACCTCTTCTAGAGAAAAAGGATTTCAGAATGAAGTGGGATCAAAAACAAAAAAAATTATCACAGTTGATGAGAAAATAGTTTCAGTACTTAAAAATCTAACAACATGGAACCTAAAAGGTGAAATACACTCCTATCACTTCTAATTATCAGGTTTTCCCAGTAATTCCTATAACAGCCTCATGATGACTTGAAGGCAAACTGTACTGCTCTAAAAGGCCATACATCCTCAATCTTTAACTTCATATTTGAATCATCCTAGTTAGGAAGGCTAGTAAATGTATTATATATCAGTCCCTATACTTTCAGTTCTGTTTAAACATTTAAGTTATTCTATTTCCCTGCTAGTCTGTACAGACTGCAAGTTTTAGTATAGACCTACTATACTCAATTGACGTAAGTTTAATCTGTGTTCAACTTTCCTTCCTAGTACACAGTAAACCAGAAAGAAACATTTCTTTTGATTGCACTCCATTTCATAGCACACACATTGAACATTACATTTCATACATTTAACAGCAACAGCTGGGAATACACAAAGGTAGGTGTAGGAAGGAGTTTAGGGTTTGAGAAGAAGTAAGTCTGCTGAAAATATTTCTTTTAACATGTTTCTTTAAAAAGACTTTCTACAAACTGAAAATTGCTCAACACCTGTGCAAGGCAGCTGTTCCTCTGTATTTTAGAGATAAACAAAAAACAGTGAGGACAAATCCTGAGCAACTCTGTGATTACAAGCACCTTACTGGAAGTAGACTTATCTTAAAGAAAAAGCAAATGTGGGTAAGTTAAGTAAATAGGGAGAAAAATTCATTCTATTCACTGTACCTGTATGCTTTTTATCAGGAACTGAAGTGTGAATTTACAAGAGGAAAAAAAAGTGAGCCATACAGAAATGAACATGAAGAACCCATCAGATGCATTTCACTCAAGAACACTTAGGATTTTTTTTTAGTCTAGTTCCTAAGGACATGGGCTTCTACTAGAATTTAAGTGCAATTCTGCTGCAATATAATCCTACCTGAACCAGTGGGAGCAGAAGGGGAATTTAAAAGAACGAACAATAAGAGTATTCTTTCTCCCTGATATGAGCTCCATCTGTGCCCAACTACAATTATATTTCTGTACTTTGCAACTTCATGTCAGAGATGCTAAAAGCTCTACAAAACATTGTTTCCTTCCCTTCGCTTTCCTACAATCGTCTGAAAACAATTGTAGCACTGAGATTTTTAAGTGTGTTAAAGATTTTAGGTATTGCAGGTAGTACACATCCGAAGTATTTTTATAAAGCTTTAAAATGCAAAGCTTTTCATTAAGAAATGTCAGCTTCCTTCAAGTCAGTCAATCACAGAGCAAGGAACAGCTATTATGGGCATTGTTCCAAAGCTCAAAAGCTCCCAAGGACAGAAAGGCCCTTTAAACTACTTTGGAAGTTGAAATGGGTTTTGTAACAAAGAACATGTAGAACATGAAGTTTAAATTGATTAGAAGCAGTTGCAAGGTTTTTTTACAAATCCACCAAGCATACTTGTTCTTTTCATAGAGTTCAGAAACAGCCAATTTGTGCCGTACCAAAAAGAACTAGAAAATTATAAAAAGGTGCTCCCTGTTTGATTATAGCAATGAAGATCAAGTTGGGCGGTGAGGGGGATCTAAAAAGCTTTCCAGACTTCCAGACACCAGAATACAAGACTGTAACTCTCCAACAGCAATCGAATAATCCAGAGCCATTGGACTTAAAAAGAAAAACTATTCTTAAAAAAAGTTCTACAAAGAAAACAGTTAATATTGCTCATAATTAAATATGAATTGGTTTACTTTTTTTTTTCCTGTTTTAAAGTTCTGGTTTTGAATTTACATATAGATAAGAAAAGCAAACTCAAATCACATCCAGAAAATAAGCTTAATAAAATAACAACAACCTTAGTCCAAGTCCTCATGTTTCAAAGGAACCACTCATGCCTAAGCTCCTTATATTGTAAGAATTTTCATTTTAACAGAATGAAGTCCAGGATATCAATTAGACATCACTAATGGCATGCTTCAATAAATGGACTAAGAGCTACCAAATTATGTATTAGCATATACAAAGATTAATACATATAGCATGTAAATATTAACACCAGGAGTGCTAACAGAAACTGGTGACAAATTAATTGTCCTACAGATACAGGACAATGCAAGTACCTCAAATAACAGCAATTTCTTTGCAACTGAAAACCTGCTAAAGTGTGCAAGTAATTCCTCTTGCACCAATCTGCCTGTTTCCCGCATAGCACATATTTAACAATAATACCACAACTTAAGAGACCTGACAGCCAAAGCAATTTTATCTGTAACCTTAAAATATTAGCTCAGATTCCTTGTGGTTTATTCTCAAAAAAATCTCATGGTGGTAAATAATAAGCCAGTTTACTAACTTCAGATGTGGAGGCAGGGAGGGAGGCAACCACAGTAAATAGTTATCCTTGACCCACTGCAGCAGAGTACACTGTCACTAACCTACTTTTGAACACCACAGCACAAGTCTGTACTCCTGCCCCACCAGTCTAAAGCTGCATCTGAGAACACAAGAGCAGCTCAGCTCAGCAGTATTTGAGAAAGACGCCAGGCAGTGCTATGCAGTGCAACACCCGAAAAACAGCATCCAACTAAACTGCTGAGTAAGGGAAAATGAAAAGTACTAAAGCAGCATTTGCCACGTTTCTTTCTTTTGTCTGAGTTAATTTAAAGCATGGCTAGCAATACTTCTGCATACATACTACATACACACTACAGTCAAAGCTCAGCTCTAAAAGCAACAAACAGTAGTGGGGGATTATGGCTGCATAACAGCCCTTGCTGTACCTGGTTTTCAACTCCTTTTGCTCCTGATCACCTGCATAGCATTCTCCCTTTCTTGTGTCTCCTTTTCCCCACCAGAATCTCACCATTTGGCCAGCAGACTTGCTTTAAGTGTTGTTTCTATTTGTGTTTCCTGCACATGAATAGTTCTTGGTGCTGTAAGGTCATTTGAATGCAATTCTAACTTTGGCTCATGCACAAGTTTCCTCACCCTCACTTGGCAGAACAGTTACACAGATTACCAAACTGAATCAAACAGGGTTAGCCTACTCCTCTTTTCAGCCTGCTGCATTAAAATCTTGATCTTTTAAATGCATATTACAATATCTACATTCATAACCACATCCAAAATTTTTAATTTCAGAACAAAGCTGTACAGACAACCGTACACAAAAATCCTCTGGGCAGAACAGATGGTAGCAAATCCTTTCCTTCTAAACATCAGGGAAACACTGCAGAGTGTTTCCACAGTCTTCACAAAAGTTGTAAGATTTATCTACAGAGCAAAATAAAGCCATACTTTAAAACTGCATACATCTCAAAAGACTAAGGCTTTCTGGTGTGTGTGTTGAAACACTCATGAGAGAACAGAGATACGAGCTCATCTGGCAATCACACATGTACTCCAACAAATTAAACTCCTTTTTCCTGAAATTACCCTTCAAGGTAAAGCCAGTCACAAACTCTGTCCATCTCAAAATGGCATTTTTGTGTAGGGCATGACCTGTCACCTCAACAGACTTCTAAGAATTTGGAGATATTTTATTATTCCTCAAGAAAACTGTGAGCAATTTCCTTTCTTAACTTCTCCTCCAAAACCAGCCACAACAGTTCTTCTCAGCTAGCCTCCTATTCCCTCACATTAAGGACAAGTTTGGCATTGCAGCCATCTCTTCTCCAAGCACCAGGTTTTTTTGTGGACTGATACAACTGAAAACATAGTGCCAAAACAAAGGATGTGCAAACATTGTCTTCCAGCCTGCACCAAGGATTTGAATCTTTGTAGATGAAATGAAACTCCCTTTGTGAAAAAAGTATTCCAAACCAGATGCTCCTTCAGACATAAGAACAAATCACACAATTTTAAGCATTTCTCATCTGATTTTGCTTATTAGAAGTAATGTCTAACTAAATAGATTTTTAAAAGTTCAATTGTAATTAATCAAAAGACTCACACTTACATCAATGGTTCTTACAGTGCTTCCTATTGCACCAAGCTTTTGACTCCTGGCAACTCTACTCTAATAAAAAATATCCTTTTAAAAGTCCCTTCTAACCCAAACCATTCTGATTCTATGATTATTCCTCAGTTCTAAATTGAGCGTAACTGTATGACTGGATAACATCCAGCCTTTAAGACACATGAACTGTCAATTACTTGATCAGCAAAGCTGCAGGTATTCCCAGAACCTTTTTACACCACTGCTTTCCCACATCACAACAGCCCTGACTCCTAGTTTTAGCATACTAAAGTGCAGAACTCTTCCAAGCATCAGGCTATGATCACAGCAGACTGAAATTCACCATATGGTGAATGGTTGATTTAATGAGGTGATATACATTTGCAAATATAATTCTATTCCCATGTGCATTTCAATACTTCATCATAAACATGAACTGAAACACCTGCAGTAGAAGAAATTGAGCCTGACAGTGAGACAAGATTTAAAGTAAAAACAAATAAAAAATTTTCAAACAGAAAAATTGTCTCCTTTCTTCCAAATATTGCAAAAAAGGAAAAAAGAAAGGAAAGAAGCATAGCAATAGACCTTCAGCCACCAGTTAAAGACAACCCAGAACAAAATTTTACAGCAATATGCAACTACAGCACTTTCAGTGGTCAAGGAAGGGAATAAAATGCTCTTTTAAAGGCTGAAGTTGCAGAGAAAACTCTTCCTTTCCAGCAACATGCAGAACTAAGAAATTTCTTTTTCATACCCTTTCTGTACAAGTTGTGATGTCAAGAGATGTTTCCCCAAAATCACAGGAGGTAATAAAGTATATTGTGAAAATCTATTTTTTGTTTTCATTATTTTTTAAGTTGCAAAACAATTTTTCTGATAACTAAGAATTTTTCAACCAACACTTTTCTTTTAGGTTTCCCAGAGTCCATTTAATTGCCATCTGTCTTGCCCACACATCTTCAGCAGCAGGAACATTTGCTAACACTATAATCAAGAATGAACTGGCAGTAGAATAATTTATCCTCTGTCAGACTGTGCCACTGTTAAATATCAAGGAAGATAAATTAGAATTTAACTCTAGTTGACTGGCAATTAAATATTGTATAGATATAGACAGATAAAGGCTATTTACACAGATTTTTATGAGGTCACCTTGCTTACACAATAGAACCGTGAAAGCCTCAAGACATTAAACAGGTGTCTCCTGCCTATCTATAAAACATTGTGTCAACATAGTAGCACCAGTTCAGCACTGCATGACCTATACCATCCATCTACTCACACTGCACATCCTCAAGACCATCTGCTTTGTGATAGTAAAGCAAAGTTATTTCAAGTAATTTAATCTGCTGTCTGGCACATTTATTCTTTGATAGTCCATTTTCTACGGGAAAAAACACCCCAAGCAAAAAAAAAACCCCCACCTTTATAATAAGCCGACATGCGAAGCACAAAAAAAATCTTGATTTCCCTTACCTACAATGTATTGCAATTCAATGTTTCCAGATTATTTTATTAGTTCACAATATAACTTTCACTACCATCTTAGCTTAGTGGTAAGAAGTGAAAAGATCATCGTCTTTAAAATCAAGAGAGACTGGAGGAAGGAGTCACTTGTCTGTGTTAATAACTAGTGTTGTTTCACTAATGCAAGGTAATAAAAGTTTGTCCTTTGTAGTAACTGGTATTGGGCCCAAGTGAGTGTTAAGATCTAAATCAAAACAATGAACCAAGAAAGTTTACAGAGAAAACTGTAGATCATTTTTCTGGCGAAGGATATCCCCTACACTGCCCTTTCATACCCACACAAGCAACTATGTGCTCAGCCCGAAATCCTCCCCCTGCAGCTCCTCTGAAAACACTGTATGTAGGCAGGAAAAATTATTACTCAGAACTAGAACATTTGGAATGTCTCAGCTTTTCAGATACCCAGATATAGTCAGTAAAGAGCAGATGATTTCCTAAACAAGTGGGCAGAGCTGTAGACTATCTTAATATTAAAAGTATAAAATAATTTATATGGCTACTATAAGAAAACTGTACACCATATACAAAGTTCAGAATTTATATAAAAACATTTAAGCTAAATACAGATGAAGTTCAGAATTAATTTAGACAGATTTAAGACTTTGCAAAAATAGGCTTCAGGAACACAGGAACTCTCCACTTTCTTCCTCATCTAATGCACATTTGTGGTCTAGTATCAAACTAAGTTAAAAGCAACCCAGCCTCAGAAATAAAACTTAAACAAAAGCAGCATTTTCCCCAAATACTCCTTTTATGTCCTGGCAGTCCTGCACCCCAAAAAACAAAAACCAAAGCAATCCTCACTCCCCTCTACCAAACACACAACTAAAGAAAAACACAGAGGTATTTTACCAATCTGCACCATATAGAGAGAAAAAAACTCCTGTGGGCAGAAGTAGAAAGCAAAAGATTCTTCCCTGCCTCAGTTTGTGAAGTATTCCTATGGTACTACTCAACTCACCTCCGTCAGTGAGTTATGCAAAGATGTTAACCAGCTGAATTCAGCTGTTCCAGATAACCAGCAGAGAAAGTTTTACTGAGGATTAAAACAAACCAAAGACACACTGAGGTCTCCTCCCTGTCTCTGTCCTCCTCTACACATAGCGTGCTCACTCCACATACCCACACTACACAAGACACTTGTGTGTCTCCATGGGATGTGTCAAGTAAACAAGGGGTTTCCAGTTTGAATCAACCACTGTGGGTCATTCTTCTTAAAGATGGAAAGAACAGGTTCTTCCTTACTTCAGAGTGTGCAGGTTTTCTTCCTTTGAATTACATCAAACAATTCTTGCCTAGGTTTTACAACACATACTAGCATGAACGAAGCAGGAAGTTCATGTTTAAAAGGAACCTTACCATTCAGTGTTAGCATGAAAGGGCAGAGGAGAAGACAAGCAGTGATGCTTACACGGGATATCTGAATGAAAATTGCTGTTGGGAAAAAGAGGAATTATTAGAAAGTTCAGCAGCCATTTGACAGACTTTCTCAGGAGCCCATGCCAGGGAGCTGGAGGGACTGGCTGAGGAGCAGAGATCAGAGCCAGGTACAGCCAGCCTGCGGTAAGAGGCAGCAGCTGCAGAGGGCTGCATCCAACATTCTGTACATCTGCCCCGACCCACGTGGGAGCCTCGTTCTCCAGATGGCAAACAGGTATCAGACTGTGTGGCTTTTTTTCTGAAATCAGTTAAAGAAAGGCAGACAGCACAAACTGAATAGATTGTCAGCTGGTTTGAAACAAGAACTGGCTTGGTGTCATCCTGATTATGCTAAAAGGCCCCAAGACAGTGTCAGGAGGTTCCCTGTAGAAAAGCAGACAGCATACATATGCTGTCCCTCCCTCAGGCCCACATTCCCTCTGCCTCCAAATCCATTATTAAATACTGGCTGTAACTATTAAAACCAAAATATTTCAGAATAGACCTTAGATTAAAAGCAAAGATAAGAATTCAATAATTACATTTTCATCCACAAGTCTAAAAAAAAAAATACATATGCTTTAGGGGGTAGATACCTTAGGTGAGAACTCAGCTGCTACTTTTATCTTGACATTAGACATTTCCAACTAAGTCCTGTATGCCTCTAAGAAGCCTAACCTTTGTTCAGCCTGCATCTGCCAATCCAAAACACTAAACCGATCTCTTAATTTTTCAAATGTTACCGCTTAACCATCAGCATTGTTAAGACTAAGTTTATGTAGCAGCAAAATCAACCAAAGGTCCAATTCTGCCCTCAGTAACAGTCTAGTAAATCCAGTTAGTATAGCTGTGACACTTTGGATTTACACAACAGTAGTAGTGCTGTGGAATAGAATATAGAACTGAAAGTTACCAGCTAAAAGACAACTTAAATTACACTATGACTGCTTAAGTTTAAACTTTTTAGTTAGTTGGGAGCTGTAAACACAAAGTCTCCACAAAGAAAAGTATCCTTATCAGCGAGACAAGCTAAGCTAAATTACTTATACTCCAACAACCCCTTCTAACCACACATATCCACAGAACATTTAACCTCTCCATTTGGCAGCCGAGTGTTGTACTTAGATATGGCACCATTTAATTATTAACTGGATTGCTACAACAGAATAGGACAGTTAACTTACTGCTGTTTAATGAGCATGCTCTTGTTAGTTGTGAATACATTCACTGTACTCATTAAATCAGGAGGCACTGGAGTTCTGAATACATCATTAAAAGGATCCAGGAATGCTGCTGATTTGTTCAGCATGACTACATGCTCTGCTTGACAGTTGGAAAATGAGCAAGAAATGCAAGCCCCTTCCTGTTAGGCCTGCAGATCTAATTTTAAACTAGGACAAGGGAGAGAGAGTGGGAGATCTGTCTCTTCAGAACTTCACTCATTTTAGAACACAAGTTTCTCTTCCTCCTGCTGACATGAAGCAGAAACATGCTCAGTACTGTAAGATAGCAATAAAAAGGAAATGTCAAACTTGCAGAAGGGAGGGCTATTTAAAAAATAAATTACTATGTAAACAAACAAATCCACACTCCATTTTCAACACATCCAAGGAGTATGCATTAATCTATCAGCCTATCAATTAGCAAAATAAACCTTCATGAAACAAATACACACATACCCCTAACATGGTAGCTCCCACACTATTTACAATATACTGATTAAAGCTGAAGGAGTGAAACTGACTATTAGGCTCCTGTACGTTCTCACAGAGGAGACTTAGAACATATGCTTAGTGAGAGGATGAATTTTGCTCCATCTACCCACAAAGATACACATCCACATGAGAACCTATATGTGTGAAGCAATCTAGAGTTAAAGAGAAATTAAAACGTAACTGTCAACTCTTCAGCTCAAACCCAATGCATGGAAGCAATTTCTACCAAAAGAGGTATGTGAACCAACATCACTGATAGCATCACTGGAGTTGCAGGGCATCCTGAAAGTTAAGATTTAAAAGGAACAACTGCTTCCTCTAAGCACCTCCCTGGAAGAGGAAAATGCATTTCTGCAATGTGTTGGTAACAAATCATCTTTCTCCTCTCCTCCCAGCACATGAACAGAGAAGTGAACAGGTTGCTAAAGTTCAGAACCAGGGGAAGAGGAGGGAGCTGACTCAAGCTTAACACTCTTAGTGCACGGCTGTGTAGGACTCACCCACTTTAATCCAAGCAATTATTTTTCAGTTATAAAGTAGTTGATACAGTAAGAAGCTATATAAATACTCAATTCTAGTCAAACAAGGGCTGCCACCGATGAAGCCAAGCTTAATACCACAAGCACATTTAGCTCAGTCTCCCCCCATCATGCAGATGTGATAGTTCACCTCTAACCTGAGAAAAACTTGTTCTAACCAGTCATATTAGCACATTAGGACTTTGCTTGATCCTGGCCTCAAAACAAGCCTCTGGAGCTCATCAAGATCCCAATTTTCCCACTTTTACCAACAAAATAATCTTCAGGAAAAAATCCTTCTGATTAAGCAGTCAGGCTTAATGCAACATGCCATGACTAATCCTCTTAAATTTTCCCTGGGTCCCACACTGTAATCTCAGTAACACAGGAGAAACTGGTCTCTTCATAGGAGCTACGTGACTGTGTGAACTGTTACAATCTTACTCAAATAGCAAGTGATTATGCACTGCTATCAACTCGAGTTATCCACACACAAGTTTCAGCACACAGTGCTGCTTACTTGGGGTACAACCAGAGAACAGTACTCTCAAATGACCAAGTATAAGCTGCAGAACAGCACTCACATCAACCACCACAGACTTCTAGGGTCACATGTCATTGCTCCCCACAGTGCAGTACCCAGATGCACTTAGAGCTTTTAGACCATGTTGTAGAAACAGCCTGAGGAACTACCTGGCTCTCCAGTGGTTTAAAGTAGCATCCTTACTAGAAGGTTAAAAGATTAACAGTTTGGGGATAGGAAAACCAAAAGGAGAAATCACATTCAGACTCGATCTAGAGACATACCCCTTATCAGCAATATACACCTACAAGTGCATCAGAGGATTTTGATTAAAATCCCAGCTCACTGACTTAAGAACAAAAAAAAAAAAAGAAAACTTTAGGTCATCCACACTGTTTCCTTGGTGTCAGATAACACAATACAGAGAATGAGTACTCAGATTCTGATCAATGGTATGGTCTGCTCTTCTAACATCCAGGAAGAAACATGCACAGAGAAAATGCATGCAAAAGAGCCTCAATAGGAACTGCATGTTAGATTGTTTAATTTGGGTCCTTTTCTCTTTAATCATGCTAAAAGCTCTGTATGACTGTATGAGAGAGCTGCCTTGTAGAATTCAGAAGCTGAGAGATAGACACAAAAAAATTCATAAATAATCAATTTCTCAAGTGTTGCATTTTCTTCCCCTCGTGCTCAACACAGGACAACTCATGCATCATCTCAGCTGCTTTAACTCAAAAAAAATCACATACTTTGCTGACAGAAAGGAAAGGATGATTTAAAGGGAATTGTTTAAACCTTTGTTGTTCTGCTTAGCAACAACACACTTCCATGGCTAAAAGACCTGTAAGACATGCGATACAGAGACATACTTGCTACCTATTATAAATAGTTTGCATTCTTCAGCTCCTTATGTACTTTTGGTTTGCCATTAAGCCAGACTTGCATCTTCCTGGCAGATATCTCCCTTTTGCATTTTATGCAACACAGAGCATATCAGAACTCCACAGAGCACCTTTTAATTTATACTTTGAGGGTATTTAAACTGGTTAAGTGACTTCCAGAGAGAAAATAAATTACACAATCAAAACAAGACACACACATACTCTTATGACAACAAGGGAAAAAAAAAAGAAAAAAACATGCTTTTCTTCCTCCTATATGCTGTATCACCATAACATAATAAGCAGTACTTCTGTTCAAAGACTTTAATCTCATTATTAATACCTCTTTGCTCTGTGTATATTACATCTTCTCTTGTGTCTATCACCATCATTTAAAATCTTCGCAGGTACAGCTTTGCACTATATACATACACAAAAAGTAATCCAGCAGGGATTCTGCCTAAATAGCAGTGATAAGGAAAATAGAAAACAAATATTTAATGGCAAAACAAATGCACTTCCAAACTTGAGTTCTGGCTAGACCCTCAAGTCCTCCTTTTCAAGGAAAGCACTTGTATTTGCTCTCATATGAACACTTTTTTTTTCTTGTTTCAAATACTTCAGACTGGTTTTAAATACATTCAAGTTAACAAATATCTTGTCCAGTTACACAGGGAGAAAAAAAATAAAATCTGTTTGTTAAATGGGAAAACAATTTGTCAGAATTTCTTTTTCCATGTATTCTTCTTCACCATATGTGGGGGCTGGAACAAAGCCTAAGAACATCTGCCATGGACTTTAAAACCCCTAATAATAGCACAGCTGGTGTCCTCAGCCTAATGATCTCAGCACAGACTCATGTGGCCACTCCTGACTCTGGCCCCCAACCCAGCCAAGCACCGAGACCCTCAAGGGTTGGGACACATTCATTCATTCTTAACTCAATTAGCATTTCACTAAAGAACCAACACAGAAAGCAAGTTGAAATCCTTACATTTTGAGCAGTTCATCAGCCACTGTTTCCATAGGATTTCTCCACACTCATTTAACTCCAGTTTAGCAGTATTCAATAAAATGAAGCTCCTCAACAAAAGAACTGCAAATCTCAGGGATCCAGAGTTAGAAGCCTTTAATGCTTAACTGCATTTAATTGTACTACAGAGGTGGTTTTTGCCTTTTTTTTCCATCCACTAAACTCATGGACTATCTTCATTCCTGTCCATTTAATTTACTTAAGAATGAATGTTTTCACTAGCTTGCTTTTAAATGTGTTCAAAAGTGCTGGTTTATCAACAAGAAAACCCATATTTCAAAGAAGGAAAAAAAGAACACAGAAGAGCACAGAACTCAGAATATGAAACATTAAACATAAGTTTAAGCTCACACAGAATCAGCATTGGGCTCTAATAGGTATTTAACACACAGATGTCTTAGGAAAATGTCTACGATTTTCCAAGCCCAAAGGGTGCAACTCTGTGAAGGTGGGAACAAAGAAAGCAGTATTTCGGTGGGAGTGAGGTGTCTGAGACTTTCATTCCCTTCAGTCCACACTCTGCCCCCTTTACCTTTCATCTTTAAAAAAATGTAGGTAGGTTCCAGCAGTCAATGGGCATGAGTTTAGTTTAACATAAGGTATGCAGGTGGACCCATGAAAGGCTCATTTAGTCACTGGCAAGGCACAAAGAGGTGCCTACTTTAGCAAATTGCTGTATCGACAGTAACAACAGATAGAATACTGACACCCAAATTCCAAGAACAACCCATTTAATCAGACTACTCTAAAATGCCAATGTGACACTAATATCCTCACCAGAAAATGCTTCCTTCCTGTTTCTCATGAAGGAGAGAGGGGAGAAAAATCCCAAAAGCAGAAAAAGGCAACACTTTGTAAATTCCCACACTGTCCAACAATATTTGCCCTCTTCTTCAAAAGAAGAGGCATTTAGCATATAATCATTCTTAATTTCACTGAACAACAAAGAGAAAATACAGATCAAGTTATATATTAGTTTTATATAAAAGCACCAAAGTCTGAGAAAGGACAAAACACTAGATTAGCACAACTACAGTAATCAATTTCGCTGTGACAAACATACTTAAGAGTCATGCATTAGTTATATGCTTTACTCCTACTACCCTCTGTCTGATCTGTAACTCCTCTTAGAGCTATAAGATAAAGACGCATTCTAGGTGGCATTTTTAAATCAAGACCATAATTGAGACATTAAACTACACATATGCTCTTATTTCTGACTTGACGATGAAAAAAAGGTGCATTTTAAGGAACTAGGTGAATTGTCCCACCTTTTCAAACAAAGGCTAGACATCAGCAAAAACTACGTCAATGGAGAAACAAAAACCTGCAGCAGAAGAGTATCTATAGAAAGATACAGCCTCAAACAACATCAGTTTGACCATAAATTCTTAATTCCAACAACTATACAACACAAGTATCAACAGAAGGCTGTATGTATGTTGTTATGCTGTAGACTTCTGACTGTAAATAAGAAAAAACCTGCTTCAATTTTACCCTATACTCCAACTGGGGAGCTCATTGTGCAATGGCAGCAACAGCTGTATCACAAGTGTTGACTGTGGTCATAGCAAATATCTGGGGCTGGCACCAGTAATGAATTACACTGCTTTTTAAAAATAAATTTGACATCAGACACATTAAATAAGTCTACTGTTGCTGTGCTGTGGCTTGTGTAACAGATACAGTAGCCATATATAAGACGCATGATGTCCTTCAACTTGGCAGAAAGGGCCACTGTTCACAAAAAAAAGGCATAATCTCTCAGAGGCACAAACAATTTGCAGAACTAACAAAGTTCTCCTGTGTAAGCCAGCCCCTAACTGCTGGCTTGGAGCAGGCACATACCTACTGCTGTCTCCAGATTTTATTTCCTCACTTGATACAAGCCAAATTTTTTTTCCCTTTATTTCTGGTGCTACATGCTGTAGCTCCAAGTCTGTTATGACAGAAAGCAGGTAGAGACAAGGAGTCCTTCTAAGTGGGTTAATACTTCCACATTTCAAAGAGACTGACCTCAGTTATTTGCACTATTTCAGCCAATACAATTACATCTGCATAAAGTTTCCAGGTGCTCAGCCTTGCTTTACTCACAAGATCAGGCTACTGAACAGGAAAAGGCCAGGAATCATAACCTGCACATTTTCTAGCCTATCTGTATGCTATGTCCTTCCTCTCAGCAATTTGTAATTTTCCCAGAAAACAGTTTTCTCTTCCTGTATATTTCAACATGTGCCTTAATTAAGCAGCTGTCCTGACAGAACCTGTATTTTTCTATTCAGGAAGCTACAGGCTGGGGTGCAAGACAAATAAGTCTGTCACAGGACAAAGACAGAAACAATGCAAACATTGTATGACTGCAAAGTGCAGTCATTGGTAGACACAACTACCACAACCTGTAATAATTCCTGCCTGGCCTGATTCCCATCTCCCTAGAAGTATGTCTGACACAGTCTGCACACAGTCTGCCCAAAATCAAGAGTTGATGGTGAACCTGTTCTAACATGATAAACTCATCACAAAGTTCACAAATAACATCAGATTGCAGTGCAGTTATGAAGCAGACTAGAGACCTTCTAAGCCACAACTCAATTTGGTAAATGAGACAGACCCCTAATTTAAACAGCCTTAATATTCAGAATTACAGTTTGATTCACACCAGCTATCTTTTTATATAAGGAGGTGACAGGCTACACTGAAAGTGACTTGGCTAAACTTAGCTCAATGAGCAATAAGCCCTTGAAGCACACACCATGCAATAATTACCTATATCACTATGTCTGAATCCCATGTCAGTTGCTATCCCCATCTTCAATTAGTATCCAAAAAAAAAAAATAGTTAATAGAAGTGGATACCACACTCACATTACTGAAACTTTGTACTGACTTGACCATAGTCTGCATACTAGAAGCAAGACCTGGACAAAAGACCCAAGGCAGCATCACTATACTCAGCTGAATTTACCAGCACTGAGCTGAGATGGGTTAAGGGACTAAATCTGCCCTCCTGTTTAAAACACCTCCCATCAAACTCCCCCATTTGCAAACCCACCCTTCCAGGTACAAATTTTAACTAGTATGAAGATAGTGTTGCCTAGAAATACATTTTCTCCTTTCCTACCTTCTTCTCATTTAAGCTGCATGTGCCTTACCATGAAGTATTAAACCTCAGGGCACAATAAAAAAAGTGTAAGCATCAGTGCTTAAGCATTGGAAAAGCCTTTCGGAAGTGCAAAAGACAGTTATTTCATGCTCTCATTTGCTTTGTAGTCATTTGGAAGTATGCAACTACAAAAGCTCCAAATAGAGTAAAACAAACATACACTGGGCACAGCTCATGTCAGCAGAGATCTCTTAACCTGAAGGTCATATTGTCAACACTACAAATGTGGAAGCAGCTGCTGATATTTTGACATGCTCCCTAAAATGCAGTATCTGAGATCTAGGAGACTGTAATTCAGAGACACATTTGAGGTGTCAAAGATTCCAGACTCTGTCAAGGATTAAAGACTCTGTCAAGGATTCCACCCTTTTACCTCCACAAATGAGACACTGTATATACTGCATATACTCAGCCTGGTCGCCTTACTGTATCCAGTAAGAGTGATTTGGGCTTTTTTGTTTTGTTTTTAATTAAAAAGCAAGAAGCCCAGAGGTTAACATAGACTTCCAAGTAAAATACTGGCCAATTTGGACCAAACATCATGTTTGGTTACATACTGTAATAGATCCTTCAAAATTCTACTCCCCCTCTCTCAAAACACACCCACCCACCCAATCACTGTATTCCTGTCTCCTTCTCCACATTTTTCACTTCAGGCAGCATGGGAGGGATCTTCACACAAAAAGAAGGAAGACAAGAAGGAAGTAACAATCTGTTTAAGCCTTGTGACTCAAGTCTGGGCTTGGCATTAGAGAGTGTAAGTGGCAAACTATGCTGAATCTACACTCACTTTGTTGTCTTCTGCAATTATTTCCCAAAGAGCAAAGATAACCCTCAAGACACAAAAAGCAAGGAAGTAATCAATCAGCTCCTTTAAAACCAATAATTCACGTCTTCATGACCTGGACTTTACTCAAGGAATCATTGCTGAGTTACAGGGCCATATTCTGTTTCTCATAATTGATAGGCATTTACCTCTGTAAATATCCCAGTTTCTAACTTCTATTAAAGTCTATTCTCCAAAATATTCCTTAATCCACTTCTTCAGAAATGCTTTTTTTAGGTCAGTTTCAGCAGGGACTTCATGCAGATTCTGCTAGAAAGGCAATACAGTTAGGTAACAAAACTTCTTTTGGCCATCAAAACAACTTCTTGGTATCTTTTGTGAAAAGGTATTTAGAAAATAAATTTATAAAATAGTTATTTGGGTTTGGGTTTTCTTTTAAGAGCTAAATCTTAAATAAGAATTTCTATGCATATTATGAGTTCCATTTAACTTTATTTGCTCATGCTCAAAGTCTGCTACTTCCAAGAACTTTACAAACCATTAACAGATATCCTGAAGAAGGAAAAAAAAATAAATGGATTGCCAATTTCTCTGTTGGAGCTCTCTTAAATGAGGAGATGTAGAAAACTCCATAACACTTGACATACAAAACAAAGCCGGAGAAAAAGTAGCGATTAAAAATAAAACAAACACACAAATAGGGAGAAAAAGTAGATCAGCCAAAATATAAGAATTCATGAAAGATGCTTGCAAATGTCTTCAGCACCCTTAAGTAAAAATCAATGCCTTAACATTCTGAGATCCCAAACTCCTTTCACTTCTCTGGTGGTAATGGACTACAGCATTGAAGAAACAATTGCCCAAAGCACTCCCTACCAAAATCTATTCTTCAGCTTCACATATACTCACTTCCAAGCTGGCACACTGCTGGATTACAGGTCTTCTATCACAAAGCAAACAACACTTTTCAGTTAGAAATAAGAGCAACCAGCAACCACTAGTTCCCACTCAGAAGATAAATTAATTATCTGTGGTAGGATTTACATCAGAGCTATAACAGCCTGAAGCCCTGTTTGTTCTTTCCCAATATTTGAAGTTCAAACAAAGTAATTTAGAGCTGTTCAGTTTAAGGGTTCACTAAAAAAAAAAAAAAAAACAAAAAAAAACCAACCAAACAAACTTTTACTACCCACAGTGTAACAACTGCTTTCTTACCTTTTCCAGGGAGAGGTCTGAGGAACAAAGAGAAAACAGTATTACATCTGTTACAACAAGTCATGTTACAAACTGATCATTTTCCTGACTATGCAGCCCCTCCTATTTCCTCTTACTCACTTCTCTCGCTGCAACATTATATCATATTTTATCTTCAAGTTATTCCTGCTGGTCATAGGATCAAAACAATAGGCTTGCTCCTAGGTGCATTTAGGAATTTCCTCTCAGCCTTTTTGACAAACTAATTAGCGCTAATTTAACAGATAAGAGAGACAGGACTTGGTATTCAATCCTCCCCATGCAAATCTGCTAACTAAGAGTACTAAAATTATGTTGCTGACATTCTTTTATTTAAAAAATAAAATAAATAAACAAAAAATCAAAACCAAAAATACCCCTACAAACCACAAAACAAAAACTCTCACATAACTAAGAAATCATTCCATTCTGATGGCATTAACTCACATTATTAAGGACACCTACATAACTTAATTAATTCTCATTTTTAAAGAGACGTATGTAACTTAATACCCACAGATTGAATATAAGGTCTGGTATTATACACTAAAGCAAACTAAACACTAATTGGCCTTGCCTGCACATTCCTGTCTCATCATTGTGCCACCTCCACCATTCATCTAACTCCCTAAGAAAGACAAGCTAGCAATAAAACTAAAACTAAGAAAATCAAACCACATTTTCAAGCCATGTTTTACAATTTGCCTCCCTGGGGTTAACAGTCAGTATGAAAGATGTGCAGACAAAGGGGTACAACACACAGCTGGTAGGACACGGCAGGACTATCCCCAGGAGATGTGAGCCCAGGCTAACCTGGTTACAGAGACACAGCCTTCAGGCTCATGCCTTCCCAGGCACCACTAGATAATACTACTGTAGGCTGTCCTACAGCATACTTATCCTGGAGCCATATATCCCTCTTGCTCCTTTTTCCTCAGAGACACTGGTGCTTCTACCACCCCACATCAATGTGACCAGAAATGCAACCTTGGCTGGAAAGGCTAAGCCAAGGGGATGGGGAAGTCAAACCACTCATAGGCACTGTGTTGGCCTCAGCTGTGTGGGTTTTCAAATACTGCTGTTGCAATGCATTATTCCAAGCTTCACTGCCATGAAAATAGCAATCCCTGGTGGGACTCACACCATCAGTGCACTAACTGGTGTGTGTGTGCTTAACCATGACACCACAAGGCTGAGGGACACTACTAGGTGAACACCCAGAGCCAGAATTTACAAATCTTACACAAGTATCAGTCAACCCAAGACTTAATAGCAAAGGCCTCCTGTGCAGTTACAGACAGATAAGGTTTGGTTGCCCAGATATGTGAAACTGATGCTTACAAGCTGGCTGGCAACAGAAGATCCAAGAGCCATCTTTGTTCTTGTTGTATTCATACCTACTGAAAGAGCAGCTCTGCTAGATTTACAAATCTAAGAAATAATTCATTATTGGTTGGTAGAAAGGAAGAAAGGTCAGCTTTGATCCCAAGATTTTTTTTTAAAGGAAATAATAACTCTGATGAACAATAAGGAGTATTTAAATGTACAGTTTTGTCCACCTGAATTGAACTGTCTAAAGACCAGTTGACAAGTCATGGGAATTTTTTTTAAGAAAGTATCAACTTCAACAAATAAATTTATTTCAGTTCTTAATTCTTGCTGTAAATATTCACATAGCTCAACATAATGCATTTCACAGTACTTTTTGATAAAAACCCCAAAACATTCATAGTCACACTTCATAGTCATAGCTATATTTCGTGTTGGAAGGGATCTTAAACGTCAACTAGTCCATACCTCTGCAATGGGTGGGGATGTCTTTCACGAGACCAGGTTGCTCAAAGCCCTGTCCAACTGGGCCTTGACCACTTGCAGGAACACGGCATCCAGAGCTTATCTGTGTGTATCATTTAAGGTTCTATCATTATGATAAATTTCATGCCAGGAGGTCTATTTAACAACCATTTAGAAGTAAGAATAAGACACAAATGAAATAAGATGATAATAAAATCATGCACACTGTATTTAAGAAATCCATTATTGTATTGAGGATCTACACCCAACATGCAGTGACAGCTGCCTTTTCCACCAGGGCTGAGCAGCTCTTCATTAGCTAGGAAACCACTGTGAACTGTTAATTCTATGTTTATTGTCTTCAATTTGGTTATGATCTTCACCTTTACACACCAACATTTCTAGATTTAATACATTACTCATTCCATAAAATTATCTGTATTTATTTTTTAAAGACAGTAATACCCCCATGAACAAAACAAAAAAAATATTATTGTCCTTTTTTCCAAGTCAAAAGTCCTACTTCTCTCCTCTCTTTCCTGCTATTCAGTGTAATAGTACAGAGGGACATCAATGAGAAAACCTTCCAATTTTCTTCCTTTATGTCAACATACAGCAGATGTCCTCTGAAAGCTGATAAATAGTACAAAATGGGTGCAGTGTTTACTTTTGGAAAGCAGATGTTAGTTAAGTCAGGCTCAAGAAACTGAGACTGACTTACCTTGAACATTCATCAGTGAGCAAAGTGAGATAACTGTGTGTCTTGGAAGTGCTCTGTTCCCAGCCTGTGGAATCCCAGGCTCCCATTCTGAACACTGATCTTTTTCATAGCAATACCCCACTGTCAGCTTAACAGTCCACCTATCTTACTAAAATAACTACTGCAAAAGTAGCACCATCTTATTCTGCACAACCTACTGGCCAGACATGTTTAACTTCTCTAGAATGCACTCAAATTACTTGAGCAAGTCATATACTCCTCAGGGAAAGTCTTCTGGGCCACCTGGAATTTTTCTTTTTTAAGAGAATTAGTAATGGACACTATCAACCTTAGTAATGTAGGAAAAAAAAAGTGCAGGTGTAGCACACATGGCTGCTGAGGTTGCTGCCTGTTTCACATGCCCTGTCAGGCCCTAAATAGCTACAGAATGTGCCAATCCACTGACCCCAAGAGACTGATAGCCTTTAAACAGAGATTCACAAGAACTTGATTTCATTTTAGTACTGGCATGAACTCCTGAATTACCTCAAATATTTTGATCTTGCTGCCCCCCCATTCATCCATTGCACAGTAAGAGAAAACTGATTTTTGTGATGCATGAATGCTGAAATAAACTCAGTTCATTAGAAGTTCATATTGAATATTTTGCAGCTTTTGCAATGTTAAAGGGCAAAGTATTTAGGAAAGTTGCATTTGCCTGAATACAACAACAGTTCCTAAATTAAACCTCATTTAATAGATAAAAGCATTACAAATGAAAGTCATGGAGAAATCAATATTCTCTGCAGAAAAAAAGAGATAGCAAAACATACATCAAATAATTTGACAGTACACACATCTGTGGACTTTGGGACAAAGGACTCAGCAAGAGAAATGCAATATTTAACTTTTTTCAGCCTCTTCATTCTAATGGCTTTTGATGTCTTGCAAAATGACAGTTTTTGAGAAAACCACTAGGAAGGTAAAATTCTCGTGAGCAAATACAAGAATAATTAAAGGTTACAAACATTTCAGACAATCAGAAAAAGCATTTTCAGTTGAGATTGCCTTATATTGGAAATGTACGGCTCTCAGGTCAGACACAACTCACTGGATCAAGCCATAACATGCTTATCTACCACCTGATTATATTACATGACCCTCAGGAAATACAGGCATAAAGGACTGATCTTAATGTGGCCTTCACGTGTGCAGGTTTACAGTATTCATTACAAGGCCGAAAGCCCCAAGAAGGTAATATTTTTGGTTAATCCTGGTCTCCACCCTCTCCATAAATACCTGGAAGTGATCATTACTGCAGTATTACCTGAACACAACAGACGCCCATAATTTCTTTCTGATAGCACTGCCATTTGTGACTATAGCAGAAGATCTATCACAAAAACACATGTTAAAAGAAAGATTGATTTCCACCTCATCACTTCACATCAACAGTGCTTAATATCTTCTCAGAAACAGCTATTATGAGCAGATGGCTGCATAGAAAAAAAATTCCATTTAAAACAGGTTTAAAGGACAGTCTAAGGATTTTGACATTGTTCCAATGCCTTCCAATTCTGCTAATTTTATATGTTTCACTGTGGCAATAGGTTTGCGTGGATTTGAGCTGCAAGGTTTCTGCTTACTGCAGAGGAGTGTCTACTGCTCCCCTGCAAATATGCAACTGTGCAGTATCTGATAGTGAAATTAGGCTTTCTGGGACAGGCAATGTTGTTAGTAACACAAGCTCCACTTACATAAACATTAAAGAGCAAATTAAAAGTCTTCATTTCCCACAGCAGACATTGATGAGATTGAAAAAAAAAATACCCTTCTCTTGAAACAAAACTGCACTTCAATCCCCCTAGGACAACAAATTGTGGATGTTGTCAGCCCATAATTCATACAGGGTCCTGATTTGCTTGAAATTAGATTCCAATCTGACATTACCAGCAGCTGCCTTTAAAAATATGAAATTTAGAATTCACATGAGCATACAATGCAAAAATGCCCTGATTGATTCCAATTTGCTGTAGTCAACTAAGCTCTTCAAAGAGGCACATGTAACTAATTCAATGTATCCATAGTTTTCATTCTTCCTCTCTAGGCTATAAAAGTTTCCACTGTATGAACATTTTCCTAATCTTTGGTTTCTATTAAAAGATGGAACAAGTCAACTCAGCATTAAACTTCATTGAGAACTAATGATGAGTTTTTCTGTGTTTTGTTTGAAGCATGGAATTATTAAATAGCAGAGCAGGGGGTTCACAGATTTTTTCCTTTAATTGGGAAACCAGATGAGAGGTGATCCCTCCCCTCTAGTGGGCACTGGTGAGGCCAAGCTCTTCTCACATTTCCTTCCTTCCTTCTTTCTAACACTCTGCTATAGGGTTCTGAACATTTGCTATAAACACAAGCAAAACCAACAGGGCTCTAACATATTAATCTATCAGTATCATTACCAAAAAAACCCAAATATGCACACAATAAAATATAACAGTTATAAAGCATCAGTCTAATTTGGGTTTTCAGCATCTAATGGACAGCAAGGTTAGACAATCCTGTCCAGAGAAGCTGCAAGATAAAGCAAAGAATCAGCTTCAGTATGGCCACTCACTGATTTAACTAAAGCAAATCTGCTAACATAATTGAATCTAAGAATTATCTCTCAGCTAATCTGTTTGTACTATCAATAAGCCTCTTAGCTGGTCTACCATAAGCAGGATGACTGACTATATGGTGTGACTTTTTGCACCCTAATCAATAGGCTCCAATAAAAACAGAAGTATTGATGATTCAAAGTTCAAATAGAGGACAGATTTAGATACAGAATAGTATCAGTGATCTCCTAAAATTTAATCATGCTATTCACTACAAAGTAAAATAAAAGAGCTTGTAAACTCACAGCTATCTCAGTCAAACCACATAGTAAGCAGGAAGACTGATGCAAACACCAACTGGTATCTTGGAAAGCCTATGTTAACAGGAAGTTCATTCTCAAGATTTTTATCTCTCCAAGTAGCACTGATCCCACAACTGAATACACAAAATTGAGGCCTCCATACAGGTGCAGCATTCCAAGGTGTCAGTGGCATTGCCTCTGTGGAGTTTTAATGATACACATGACCAGGGAAACATACCTTCAAAGCACAGGCACTGCAGACCACACACCAGTTTTACAGTTCCAGCCTTTCACAGCTTCATGCAGTAACTGAGCTGCCTACATTTGACATGCCATTACTGTCATTTAGTGACTAGAAAGTAGTTCTCTTACTTACTAGGTTTTTATGATAACTCTGAGAGCCACTTGGTGTGCAGTCACTACCAGAACTTGTTCCTTTTCACAGCCTTTTTGTGAAAGAAGAATACAAGCAACAATCTCACTCCCAGTAAAATCAAGGAACAACATGAGCATTCCAGGGGATGATGCCAGTATGCCTTTGGTCATTTTACATGCAATTTATTTATTCTTGAATAGTGATCTTGGTGGCAACACTAAGCTTCTTACAGAGGCAGAATTGACAGGTACATCTGGAGAAAAGGAATAGTTCAAAAAGGAAGACAGAACCAGTTGTAAAAGCTCACCTATCAATAACTTTTTTCTGACCAACAGGAAGAAGCACAGCTACTATGTCCATATTGTGGTTATCATGACTCCCAGTAATACAGACCAGTTCTACCGGTTTAGCTATTCTTGCATTAATATGGAAGTATTGGGAAATAAGTAGTGTGTGAAATCAAATGACAGTTTTGTAAGAGTTAAAACAGGGTAAATCAAAGATACGCCAGTTAAGTACCCAGACTAATATTGGAGACTTATTAGAGCAGGCATTCATCTTTAATGAGGCAGAGGGAAAGCTATATAGCTCAAAATTTTAAACAAAGAATATACAATTCTCTGCAAATTAACAAGAAACCACCAGCCTTGACCTGAGTATCACTTATAACATACAACACCTAGACAACCCACATCAAATTATGTCCTACAAATGCTGTTTCTGGTCCTGGCAGAAGGAGCACTAAACCAACCCCCAACCCTGAAAATCAACAAAATTTAAAGATTTAGGGAATAAATGTATTTCAAACAAATGTAACTCATACACTGCCTTCTTGCTTAATTATCTCTCCTCTCTCAAGGAAAATTTTCAATAACGTAGGAAACTGCTTTGAAGAAAAATGTGTAGAGCTTTTAGAAAGGGTAAAAGGTTTGGTTTTACCTTCTTGCCTTTCAATATTGCAGATGCTGCCTCAACAGCACTCATTCTGAGAATCCTTTCTACAGAACTATTTAAAAAAAAGCATCTTGCATTCAGTTTACAGTCTATCACAGCAGACACGGTGAGAAGTTTTAGCATTTCTCCTTTTCAGCATTATAGCAACAACAGTAAGAAACAATAACATTGATCAAGTACGCATTTAAAACAAAAATATTTAACTTGCACTAATTTCTGCAATACTAATCTCATTATTCTATCCCAAAGCAGATTGGCTAGAGTATAAATAAAATCCTCAGAGCACACTGAAAGATTAGGATCGAATTACTTCTACAAAAGCAGCTGGTAATCTGTTACAGGAGACAGAATGTGTGAAGCAGCAAGGAACTCAGGCATGAACTGCAACAGAGAGGAACAACAGAAGTTCCCACCAGTTCCAGGCAGATCCTTGCAATCTGATCTTGCTCTCTGGTACGTGCAAGTTCGCTCACTCCCACCAGCTCTCACCTGTACCTGTGCTCCACAAACTGCCAGAGTGCCAAGTTAACATCCACAGCAAAACTTGTGTATCACATCCTGGTCCTGCCTCATTAGTCAGGACTCTGGATTAAACTAGTCAGACACTCAGAGGCTGCTGCAGCAGCTGGATATTTCACTGGGATTTTAAGCACTCATATATCAAACATGGGGCACCACATATATAAATGCATGTGCCTAACATTAATGCTTCCTTGGCATATTGTTATGCTGCCCAGTGCTCTGGAACAGGCACCAAGTTCCATATGAATTTTTTGTTCATGACTGAACAAAAGATGAACAGATGATTTTTGTCTGCTATGGGATTTTTTTGCACTAGAGCCAGAGATCCTACTTCTTTCCACTACTGTCATCCATCATCCATCACTGGCAAGTGGGAGTTCATTCATGCAACTGACAGAAACTTTTGTTTTACTTCAACAGAAATTTACATTCTGCCTGTTCATACAGCCTTTTGGTCTTCATTCAGCAGTTCACATTAAAAGCTGAAAACTCTTGCCTTCCATTTGGATTTTTACCATCCTGGTTTTCCTCACTTGCAACGATGCTCATTGAAAAACAGTGAAGTAAGCTTAATGGCTTAATAAATTTTCTTACTGTCATCACAGGTTGCTCTGACTCAGTCAAAACAGGTTACAGTGCCCCAGAGAAGGCACAGTTTTGTGAATACAGTCCCTGGGCTTGGAGACAACACTCCCTCCTCCAGGCTTCTTCTGGTAACTCCAAAAGAGCCCTACTAGGACAAACATGTTTAAACCTGGAGTAATTTCAGCACAGGTACAAGCCAGGGCACTACAAACAGTACATGCAACTTTGTACACACAGCAGTAAAACAGGCACATATGGCAAACTGGTCATCATAACTGTTGTTTGGTTTTGTTTTAACTTTTGTTGTTGTTGTTTGCATTTTTTTTTTGTTGTTGTTGCTTTCCTGATTGCAAAAACCATTACACCCACGACTTAATCTCAGCAGACTGAAAGGTTCAGATAAGGTTACAGATTGCAAAGCAGAAAAAATTGTCCGCACTGGGACTTCTTCTGAAGTCGGAGAGAGGGAAAACATGAACCCTGGCTCCGACTCTTTATCAGATGTTCCATTTCCTTGGAAATTTCCTAACTCTTCCCTAATTTTACCTGAAAAAAACCTCCCCTATAGATGAAGTTTCAAAATCGACAGATGCAAACGGAAAGAGGCACCAAGATCTCAAACTTGCTAAAAACCATAATGGAATATTTCAGCTATTTTAAACAGTGGAATACTGCCAAAACCTATCCATAATCCTCAAAGCTGAAGAAACCGAGTCAGTATTTGCAGGTCTCTCTGCGATGGTTAGAAAGCGACTTCTGCATGCAGGGGCCCTTGTCTCTGAGAACAGCAGCAGTTTAGCTGTAAATAATGCAGAGGCACAATTCTGCGAGCGATTCTTGACCTTCGGTACGCAATTCCACTCATGTGCTTCTTTCCTTTCAGGGCGCGGAAGGGACAAAAGAGCACAGGCAGCAAAGCCAGGCGCAGCGCCCGCCCCCGAGCCAGCCGGCTGTGAAGGTCGAGGGGCCCGAGGAGAAGGAAGAGCGGCGGCACCTTGCTCAGCCCCGTTCCGCAGCCCGGCCGAGCGCTGCAGGCCTCGCCCGCGCCCCGCCGCCCCCGCAGGCGCCCCCCGCACCCCCTCGCTCATCTGGGGGCGAGCGGGGGCAGAGGCGGCCGCGCCGCCGCGCATCCCCGCCCGCTCCGCACCGTCCGCCCGCGCCCCCCGCCGCACTCACCCCGCTCCGGGCCCCCCGGGCGGCGGGGCGCGGGCGGCGGCGCCCCCGCGGGCCGGGGGAACCTCGCTGCCGGCGGCGGCCACCTCCGGGCTGCTTCCCCCTCACGGCTCGCCCCCGGCCCGCGCCGCTGAGAGGCCGCGGCGTGCGGGGCGGGCAGAGCGCAGGGGCTGCAGTGGCCGGCTGGCTGCTGCTGCTTCTCCCTCCTCCTGCCGGCGCCTCATGTGCCCTCCTCCGCCCGGGTCTCTCCTGCCAGGCCGCCGCCGCTCCAGCTCCCCGCTCTCCAGCGGCGCCCGGGGACCGCTGCGAACCCCTCCGGCCGGGCGGCGGCACACGTGCGGCGGCTGCCGGGCGCTTTCCGCCGCCGCTGCCGGGCGCGGGGCTCCTGCGGCCGCGCAGCCTCCTCAGGAGGCGGGGCGGCGCGGACACCCCGGGGGCTGCGGCGCCGCCCGCCGCCGGCGGGGCAGCAGGAAGGGGCGGGAAGCTCGGAACGCCGCCGGCGGCCACCTCGGCGGCCGCTGGCTCGGTAGTCGCGGCGCTGCCTTTCCCGCCCCCCGGAGGCCATTACCTCATGGCCCAGCCCCGCCGCGGAGGAGGGGCCGAGAGTCGCCCGGCAACCGGCCCCCTGCCGCGGGACGGGCTGGGCAGGCCGGGGCCGAGGATGGCCGCGGCGGGGAGGTTTGCCGCCGCAGCTCCCGGGACGCGCACAACCGACCTGGGCTGGTTTGAGAGGCGAATTCATGTTTCCTATGAATGTCCCGTATACAGAGAAATGTCTCAAGTCCAAGTTCTTTCCCACTCTTTTTGGTAATGCCCCGCCACAGGACAACGAGCAATGCATTGCCATTAACTAAATCACAAGAAGCTTCACCTCAACATGAGGACGAACTTCTTTACATTGAAGGTGACAGAGCACTGAACAGGCTGCCCAGGAAGGTCGTGGAATCTCCCTCTCTGGAGACATTCCAAACCCTCCCGGATGTGTTCCTGTGTAACCTGCTCTAGCTCACCATGCCTTGGCAGGGGGTTTGGACAAGATGATCTACAGAGGTCCCTTCCAAACGTATCCTGTGATAAATATAATAATTACTGAAAAAAAAAAGTGAGAAACCCAGAACAAGTCAGGACTTCATATACCTGCAGCTCACAGAACTATTTATTGAAGGAAAGTTTGATTGTTTTTGTCTTCTGGCAAGGGAGGAATAGAACTGTGTTCAAGTTTACAACTGGCAAGACAAAAGGAAAAAAAAGCCAAAAACCAAAAGGAACCCCCTGCAGTCGTGCTGGTGGTGACAGGATTCCAGAAGTATGGAATAACCTCCAGAGAGTGTAAATTAATTCAAGGCTTGACCCCGAATAACCCATAACAATAAATGATCCAACCCTTCACAGATGCAAACAAAGAGAATCCCTGATGGGGATGTAAGCTTTTGGGTGACAGAAAAGAGAGGAGAAGTATCATGAGGGCAACAGGATTCTCAGGCAGCTGCCTTCTGAACAGGCCTGTCTACAGAACAAATCCCCTGCTAGTGATTTAAATGGGGCATGTGAGTCAACCTAAAAGCTTGGAGCTGCTGCCAAAAGGAACAGGCTGCTCTCCCCACTTCTCCTGTGGAGGACACAGGCACTCCTGATTTTCCCAAGGGCTGATTCTTCTGCTTAGAATTCCTCAGTGAGTGACTCAGTTTACTGACCTCACACAGAATTAACTGTATTTTTTCCTTGTCGGTTTTCTGCCCCTTTACTGAACTGAATTGATTCACCCTAACATCATAGAAATATAGAGTAAGCACAAAAGATGAGTTGAAACCATTAGTCTGGGAGGAAAGGGACCCACCGTTCTGGTAACCTTGCACTCTTAAATCATCTCAGCAGTCTCATCTAAATCTTCCCTAAAATAGAAACTTCACATTACTGCTAAGAAGTCTAACATCACAGTATCACTAAAAAGGTTGGTGCCTTTCACTTCCTGTTAGCTCAGTCCTCCCATTGCTCCCTTTGTGCTCAGTCTTGAATATGTGTGACCCTTGCCAGTGAGCAAGCTAAATCAGGAGGCTTTAAAAAAGGGTTGCTTTCTGATTAATACTGAAACAGCTAACTATGAAGTCAGATGAGTGACAGAGGTTGCAAAAGAGGGGAAACAAGACTGGGAGGTTGCAAAAGATGGATGGAGCCCCAGAGCAGCAGCTGGGAACTTGGTATAATGTGTAACATAAGGCTGAGACAGCAGCGAGGACTAATGGTCTGTACAGTGAAGAAGAAGTAATTTTGAGGAACAAAAGTTTACTCTGTGTTTTACATACTATAAATGAGAAGCAGAGAGGTGAAAAAAAAAAAAAAGAGCTTTCAGTTCCAGAAAAACAGAGGAAGACACAGAACAGAAGCACCTTGGAATCCAGCCCAGAAAGAAAATCAAATGCTGAGGGGGAAAAAAAAAAAACACCCAAAGGAAAAAAAAAAACAAAACCCAGGAGGCAGAGGGAAAACCAGGAAGTAGAAAAGTATTTGCACCAAACACAGCGAGAAACAAGTGTGCATGGTTGTAGGTTTCTTATTGAGAAAAACCAATTGACCTGTCACGTCTGTAAGGAACAAGGATTTGAGATGTACTGCTGAGACTGAAAAGACTCGTGTTAAAGTGAGCAGAAGTCCTTCACAGTGGGAGAAGTGGCAATGACACACACTATTTACTCAAACACAGTATGTAGAAAGAGAACTTGGGGCTATGGGATTGCCAGGCCCTTGTATGCAAGGTGTGCATCTGTACACTGGTCATATGTTAGCAATTGTTTGGTACTGCTGTGCCAAATCCTCCTGGTGATTTTTTGGTCGTGTAGTGCTACAGTACATGTAAGCATACTCCACTGCATTTCTATCGCCAGCTCAATTTATCCACCTAATAATTCCAAAGCTGGCAATTAATGCACTAACCAAATCCTTGCAAAAAGTTTCCTAGATTTCTCTGCTCTCCTTCTGTTTTCATTTCATCTTTTCCATTTCCTCTTTCTTATTGATTTCATCATACATGATATTATCATAACATGATATTTTCATATTCATTCTCAGTTTTGCTTTCTTGATTACATCTCTGGAAGAGATCTTATTTCCACCCTGCTAAAATAGAGCACCTTTCAAATGTACTTTTCAGTGAGCATGCTGAAAAGTATGTTATTAAAGTATATTATTTAAAAGTATATTATAAAGTATATTATTAAAATATTTCTTGTATTCCTCACCATTTGCTGTCCATAGAACCTCCTTTATAGACCCTATAGAGCAATCAAAGAATACAATAAATGCTTTAAAAGCATTTGAAACTAGTTTAAGAAATCTCTGATTAGACTCCCAGCTGAAGACTCCAATTGCAGCTGCAATTGTAGGGTAAACTATTTTAATCTCAGAGAACAAACTAATTCCCATGGGCATTACCAAGTGTTTGGAGAGAAAAAAAAAATCTCTAAAACATACCCTGTGTTTCTGAATAGCTGCCATGGAGTTAAGAAGAAAGGAGTTGCAATGCTTTCTCTTTTCCTTCTTCCTCCTGGTACCTGGTGTTGCTGGCCCCATTTCTCACACTTCGATATCAGCATGAACTAAGTAATGCTGCAAATTCTTTAAAAATATCTATGAAGTGTCTGCCTAACACTGCCTGTACAACATTGTTTCTCGTTTAAATGGTGTATTTTGTAAAGCTGTAATTGCTTTTACCTCAATATCAAAACACGCAGATTCTTGCAAGTTGTCTCATGGTAGCACATGAAAATTAAAAATGTAAGTACTTTTGACTGATTTTTCTTTGTTGATGTTTGGGGGTTTTGTTTGTTTTGAATGGGTTTTTTATTTATTTGTTTTGTTTTACAGGATGTTATTCAATGCTACCTTTGCTGGAAGAATCAAGTCAGCAGAAAAGCTTTTCTTCAGAGCTTTGTGCTTCTTTCAGCTAGCATCAGGCAGCACCAATGCCTTCCCCTTCTTCAACTGCATCTCTGCTGGAAATTTCTTTCCTGTATAGGGATTGCATCTTTCAGGAGCAGTACCAAATTACGGAATTGGGCTGAAGTGTTATTGTGACTATGACCTATGGAGAGCTGATGCCGATTTGAGCAAAAACACATAGAAAATGAGACACAAAATAAAATAAAAATGTAACTTTATGGACCATCTAAAGCATAAACACAAGCTGAGGAGAGAAATAAAATGAAGATGAAAAGATTTTAAGGAGAGAAGTCGTAAAAAATTTCCTTCATAATGGATAATACATAATAATTATGTCAAAAGAAGCATTATTCCAGATCTTACAGTTAGAGGAAAAAAATGGAGGCAAACAGTGACTCCGAGGATGGGGTTTTGCACATATTTTGCATTAATGAGATGCAAGTTGGAATAAACAGTTTGTAAAGCTCAGATTAGCATTATAACTGAAGTCAAATACAGAAACAAAGAGGAAATGGAATGCAAGATAGTGGGATAATGATAAATGTGTCAGGCATGGATTTTGCAAGAAAAGGAAAAAACCTGTGTAATTAAGCGAAGTCAAATGAAAATTACACCATGGAATGATATTAGTACTTCTAACATTGTGAATTTTAATCAGAAAGCAAAAGATATCCTGAGTATACAGTCTGAATCTTCAGAATATGCAACATAAAAGCCACTGCTTGCTGCTGAAACAGTCATTTTGTATATGTGATAAAGAAGCATGACTCTTGTGTGAGTACAAACTACTGGTTGTAATTGAAGAAAATGGGATGTTCTCCTGCCATGTTATGTTCTCCTGCCTGTTTCATCTGTTCCACCTAGAACAGGTTAAAATAATTCAACCAGCATAGCATGCTTTACACACTACTTACTGCATTAGAACAATAAACTGATTATTGAAATACAAACAAAAATACATAATTTTATGTAATCTCAAAATTACATAAGCAGAATGGCAGTCATTGAAAAAGCAAAATGTTAACAAGGCCTATTCAGCTTCCCTATCTTGGCAACACAATCATCATCATATTTTGGAAGCCAGCAAGTAGGCTGAGGTGTTGAGAAGGCTGTTAGTAGTGAACCTTACAGCAAAAGAATATCAGGTCTGCCAGCCAGGCTCACCAAGCCAGTATCAGAGCTGATTATACTCAGGAATGTGATATGAGAAATGCCTGGCAGAAGCTGTGGCAATCCTTTACAATTAACTCCATCTCCTTACCAGTTAATACAAACAAACGATAATGAAGTTGGTCCTTACTGCAGTATCATCACAGAGCAGTTCCTGATTTCCCAGGGAAACCCAATTATTTTGCGAAGGTAAAAATACCTTGTAATATGCCAACCTTTAAAGGTATTAACTCAGAGAGTATTCAAATTTTGAGGATATCATCACGTCTCTTTCCAACCTTAGGCATATGCAAAGCACTGAGACCATAACAGAGGAAGAGGAAACACAAGCATGGCATGCATGTAGTACTGGTAACCTTGCAAGTTGATCCAGTAAGTTGAGATTTGGAGCCTTGTTATCTTACAAGAAACACTAATAGTTTTTTTGCCTCACCAGTGAGGCAAAACTTTGAAACACCACCTCATCAGTGAGACAAATTTTCAAACATTATTGCAAAACACAAACTGCTCCGTAATAATTCAAAAGTGTAGAGGACAACTATTTGATGGAGAAAAAATTTTCAAACAAGAATCCCAGAAGCCACCTAAGAATTTGAAAAGTCATTGCTATTTTCAAATATCAGAAATATATGATAATAAAACAGTAACATTTTAATTTATTCAATAAATTTGAAATAGACCAATAAGTAAAACAGAGTTGTACCAGAAAACCAAGATGACAAAATTGTAAAATCATAATATAATATCAAAATTATATCATAATCACATATTGATGTTACCACAGAAATACAAAAATAAAGAAGAACAAAGATTCACTCAAATGATGAAAATATATACCAGTTTCAAGGGGATGTTGGAAAACAATTTGAAAACAAAAAGCACAAGATAAAGATGTGCCCATGTCCACCAATTTGACAAAAAGGTCAAACACCAGAAAAGTGTCACTGTGCACTTCCCAGGAATAACAGTATTGTCAAGGCAAATGGAACATAAGAATATTTTATTTGAGCAACTGAATCATCATACCCTAGATGCCGAGAATAGAAATTCTCTTGAGAATGGGGTCAGTCTGGAATAGAAATAAACACCATGTACTAACAAGAGGGGATAGAGCATGAGTAATCATGATATCTGAAAAAAAAAAAAAGCTAGTACATATGGCAAAATAAAACAACTGTATAGCATTTTCAACAGGCATTACAGCACACTGAAGAAAACATCTTAAAAAACATGGAAACACACCTCAAAATTATAGGCTACTGGTCAGACTTTTGAGAACCAAGTAAAATGTCAGAGGCTTGCGCAGTACCCATTGAGGGTAGAGCAGTGAAGTGTTTAAGCATGCCTGAACTGTGTGCTTGCAATCACGAGATCTCAGTTTGCCTTAAATTAGATCATATATTTACTTGAGAACAAGAATTTGATTACATCTGACTGTCCTGTCTAATAGCCAGGCAAATAGCAAGGCTGAGTTTGCTTGACAGATTGCTAGGAGTATTGAAATGGTGCAAACAGGACAAAGAATATTTTGCATTCCGTTCTTGAATGCTGAAAATATTCCCATAGAAAAGTTCAGTGCAGTTGAGTACAGTGCTTGAAGTCATGTTCAGTAAAAGGATAAAGGAGAAATAGACTGAAAGAGTAAGTAAAAGGCCAAAGAGTCTTTTAATTACAACCCTGATCTGTATTTGTAATACTTTATTTCTGCAAGACTTCTCTCCTACCTGAAGAAATATGTTTGAAGAAAGACTCCTCCTTTCTTACAACAAATCAAAGGGAAAATTCCCCATCTGGAGTATATTGAAACTGTGCACCCGGATTGTAAAAAACACACAGACATGTAATGAAATGTGTATCAACAATAAAAAAGTGCCCATAATTCCTAATAAGGAGCAGATGGAAAAAAAGATGGTGTAAGTCAACATATCTCTCTACGTCTGTCTTTAATTATACCGAAAATTTTTTATCGTGGAGACATTTAATTTCAAAAACTATAAAATCTCTGGTTCAAGTGTTACTAAACTTTTTTAATGTTTATTTTAGTGTGTTTCTCTCGCTCTATTTTGTAGTTCTATTGCCACTATTATATGAAGATTTCAACAGACTTCATTAATGTTAGAGTTCATGCAATCTCACTCCCCCAGCTGGGGGAGTGAAAAAAACAAAAACATAAAAACAATCCCTAACCTGGTCTAATTTAACAGAAAGCATACATAGGATGAAACATGAGACATCTGGAAGAAAAGACAGTAACTTGATAGTTATTGTGGCTTAGTTTTATCTTCTTGGACAGGGACAATGAAATTGACTTATTCTAAGATGTGCCATTGAACTGCTGCCAGAACTTGTGTGCAGCTGAACTAATACTCTATTCCTTCTTCTTTATATCAGTCATTTTTATCATAACCACAGATAAAACACACATTTTTCTGAAATCTAAATAAATACCTCTTCGAAGCATACTTTTCTTGTGCTTATTAATAGAAAGTGATGTCTACTTACGCATTTGGTTTATTTATATCTAGTCAACTACTCATTTACATTAAAAACAGAATGGAAAAATTATATTACTTGTGCAGTTTCAAAGCTGTAGCTTCATTGATAATTACAAGTCACCTCTGCAATTGTTCAATACTTACAGTGTAAAATGGGACAGAGCATCAACTTTCTCACCCTGTCTTCATAGGAGAGGTGTTCCAGTCTCCTTATCCCTTCATGGCCTCCCCTGGACTTGCTCCAACACTTCCATGTCTTTCTTATTTTGGAGGCACCAGAGCTAGATGCAGCACTCCAGGCAGAGTCTCACAAGAACAGGGAGTACAGGGACAGAATCACCTACCTTGTCCTGCTGGCCATGCTCCTTTTGATGCAATCCAGGATACCTCTGGCTTTCTGGGCTGCCAGCCCACACTGCTGGCTCACATTGAGGTTTTTGTCAACAATAAAGAGGGGTTTGAGGTTTTTTTTTTTCCCTTTTCAATATTACAGGAGTTTAATATCATGCAGAAGTCTTCTCGAGAGTGGGAGTAAAAAAACTGACCATCTGTTATCATGCTGCCTAGAAGAAACATTGAATCTTTCCTGTAAGTGTACTACTGATTTTATCAATATTGGTTGAAATGGATCAATGGGTTCAAACCTGTTAGAAAGTTAAAATAATGGTGAAACAATGAGAAAAACCAGAATTCTTTACAGATTGTTCTAGAGAAAATATTTTAAAATGTTTTGTTAGAATCATAGAACGGTTTGAGTTGGAAGGGACCTCAAAGACCATCTAGTTCCCTGCCATGCCTAACCGATCACTATACCAGGTTTCTCAAAACCCAATTCAACCTGGCTTTGAACAATTCCAGGAATGGAACATCCACAGCTTCTTTGGGCAACCTGTGACAATGCCTCACCACCCTCACAGGAAAGATTTTTTTTTCCCTAATATCTAATCCAAATCTACTTTCTTTCAGTTTGAAGGCCCTTGTCCTGTAACCACAAAGTTCCAGGTGTTGCCCAAAAGAAAAGGGATTTTTAAGGGTCTTACAAAAACAAAACCAGACAAGAAAAAAAAAAGGAAAAAAACCAAAACCAAAGAAACAAACAAATAAACCAAAGAAAACCCCCCAAAACCAAACCAAACCAAAAAACTCCAGATCCCCATAGAATGAAAAAACAAGTGAAAACTCCACGCTGTTGTTAAACATAGAAAACGCTTGTTTCGAGGGCTAAATTTTGCCGCAAGAAAAGTATCTCTCCATTAGGCGCTTGCAGAAGGCCACGGCAGGGCTGAGGACGCTGTCTGCCGCTTTGACTGCGAAGGCAGCACAGAGCAGCGCACCAGCACAGGCTGCCGACGGACGCGACATCCCGCGGCGCTCCCCGCACCCCCGCCACCCTCCCCGCTCGCTGCCCGGTGGTCCCGCCCTGACGTAGGCGCCCCTTAGCCCAATGGGGCTCCGCTCTGCTTCCGGCGTCCTGCGCCGTCTCCTGGAAACGGGCGTGGGGTGGCGACCATCCGAGTAGCGTGCGGGGGGTGCGGGGAGGCAGCCCGGTGGGACCTGGCGGTGCGTTCCAGCTGGAATAAAGGACAGCAAAACTCTCCAGTTCCCGGAGTCACCCTGCCTGCTGAGCCGCTGCCTTTTCCGCTTGCCTGTATTTTGTGGCACGCACGAACGAGTGTCCCGTCCGGACACTGCCACCGGGGCATGGGAGACTCCCTCCCGGGGGCGGGGCTCCGCCGTTTCGGTTGATGGCGGCGGCGTGGCAGTGATCCATCCCGCGCGGCACTACGGCTGTCGTTCCCATCCTTTCCCGCCGGTTGCATCCCCGCACACGGGTACCGCTGTCGTTCCCACCCTTTCCCGCCGGTTACATCCCCGGCACAGGTATGACTGTTGTTCCCACCCTTTCCCAGCGGTTGCATCCCCTGCGCACAGGTACGGCTGTCATTCCCTCTTTCCTGCCGGGTGCATCCCCCGCATACAGACTCGGCTGTCGTTGCCGCCCGTTCTATCCCCACACACAGGTACGGCTCTCGTACCTTTCCCCCTTTCCCGCGCACGTTCGCGGCCGTTACCTGGCGGAGCGCGCCCGCCCAGCGGCCCCTCACCGCCCTCTTCCCATCCCTCACCGCCCTCTTCCCATCCCTCACCGCCCTCTTCCCATCCCTCACCGCCCTCT
>QUSF01000003.1:42749676-42798273 GCA_003676055.1 Chloebia gouldiae
CCTCTTCCCATCCCTCACCGCCCTCTTCCCATCCCTCACCGCCCTCTCGTTCCTTCCGCCGCCGTCCCTCGGTCCGAGCGCGGGAGCGGACCCGGGGCGGGGCTGGAACCCCGCGCTGGAGCGCTCCTGAGACCCCACGGCCCCCTCTCCTGTGCTGCGAGTGTGTGGGGAGGCGGCTGTGTCTCCGGAGCCGCCGTGCGGTGCCTCAGGCCTGACCGCCCCCGGCAGAGCTGGGATCGCGGGTCGTGCACGGGCTGCCCCCTTCGGAGTGGTTTGGCCATTCCCTCGTAAAGAGAAAGAACCGCGTCTCCTTGGTGTGCTGGTCCTGTATCCAGCCCAGAGCAAATCAGGTCCTTCGCTGCCGCTTTGGGTGCTTCTGTAGAGCTTCACACCTGCTGCCTTACAGGTGGTGGCTTGGAACGCTTCCATGATGGCCTTCTTATCTAATCTTTTCACCTTTTGTATCAGTTTAATTGATCTCTTTTTACTTTCGGTCTGTTGAAAGTCTGTTTTGTGTGTCAGAGAAGCTGTGGGTGTCCCATCCCTGGCAGTATCAAAGCCTGGTTAAATGGGACATTGAGTACAGTGTTCTGGTGGTATGTGTTCCTGCCCACAGCAGGCGCCTTGGAACGAGATGATCTTTAAAGTCCATTCTAACCCAAGCCATTCTATGATTTTATGACTCTATGCTCCATTGGTTTGTGTACTGGAATAAAGGCATAGCCATTACTCTTGAGAATCAGAGACTATTCTCTTTCCCTGTAGCCTCTTGCATCTCTACAGATAATACTATTTAGAATTTGTATCTACTAGCCTATCTATTACTTTTTGAATAAGATCTTTGGAAGTGTAAAATTCACCTTTTCAAAATTTTGATCACATTTCCTGAGAGGAGGTCTTCTGTAATTATAATCTTTCTGGAAGTATGGAATATATATTCATGGTAATGGGGAGGGCGACTAGTATACATGAATGGCCATTAAATTTGAAGGCTTTCCCTTTCTCATCCTTTCTTTAGGTTTATTTGTTTGTGAGACTAATGCCATGTTTCCAGTCTGTTGCCTGTGAAGCATCCTAAAGCATGGAGAACTTTGTTTTGTATGAGGAGATTGGAAGAGGAAATACAACAGTTGTTTATAAAGGAAGAAGAAAGGGGACAATTGATTTTGTTGCCATTGTTTGCAGTGATAAATGCAAGAGAGCTGGAGTAGCAAACTGGGTAAGTAATGAGGTTTCTTTTCCAACTAAATCTGGAAAAAAAAAAATACAGCCTACAAAATTCCAGTTGCACAACTTTTAGAAAAGTGCCATGTGCTTCTTTAGGGGGAGTTTGTCCCATTTATACCAGATTCTCAAGATTTTAAGTTCTTATTCTTTATGTATATTCTTCTTTTAAGGTATATATTTCTTCATGTGATTTTATTGATTTTTAGATCGCATGCATAAACACATGTTTACAGTCTTACTGTTTCTGTGATGTGTTAGTGAACTTGTAAAAATAGTTACATGTGGTGGTTTGCTTTTTTTTATTATTAGTTGTGCAAATCCAGTGGTAGCAGTAACTTCCAGTATACAATCAGTTTCTTGCTTAGCAAGAAGAAATTATTTTTCGTGAAAGAACATAATTTAAGCTAAATCAATTTTGGTTTGTAATACCTTGGCAAAGCTTTAAATATGATACTGTCTGGCAAGGAAATTGATACAGTTATACAGTTCAAATATTTTATTTTTCCAGTAGGTAAATTTTGGTTTTGTAGTGGGTTAACCTTGGCTGGATGCCAGGTTCCCACCAAATCTCCTCTATCACTCCCTTCTTCAACTGGACAGAAGTCAGAAAATACAATGAATGGGTCAAGATAAGAGTAGGGAGAGATCACTCACTGCTTGCCTTCAAAGGCAAAACAGACTCGATTTAGGGAAAGTAATTTAATTTATTGCCAGAGTAGGATAATGGTAAATAAAACCAAATCTTAAAATACCTTTCTCCCACCCCTCCTTCTTCCTGGGCTCAGCTTTACTCACAATTTTCTCTCTATCCTCCCTTACCAGAGATGCAGGGAGATGGGGAACAGGATCACTTCATCAGATGCTGTCTGTGTCGCTCCTTTCTCCTCATGCTCTTTCTGTGCTCCAGCGTGGGGTCCCTCCCATGGGAGACAGTCCTCCACAGGCTTCTTCAGTGTTGGTCCTTCCCACAGGCTGCAGTTCTTCATGCGTTGCTCCAACGTAGGTCCTTTCCACAGGGTGCAGTTCCTCAGGAACAGGCTGTTCCAGTGTGAGTTCCCACAAGGTTACACATCCTGCCAGCAACTGGCATGGGCTCCTTTCTCCATGGGTCTGCAGGTCCTGCCAGGAGCCTGCTCCAGCACAGACTTCCAAGAGAGTCACAGCCTCCCTCAGGTTTCCACCTGCTCTAGAGTGGAGTCCTCCACAGGCTGCAGGTGGATCTCTGCTCTGCCATGGACCTCCATGGGCTGCAGAGGGATGGCTTTGTCTCACTGGTCTTTATCAGGGGCTGCAGGGGAATCTCTGCTCCAGCTCCTGGAGCACCTTCTGCCCCTCGTTCTGCACTGACTTTGGTGTCTGCAGGGTTGTTTCTGCCACACATTCTCACTCCTCTCCTCTGCTGATGTAACACCAGTGTGTTTTTCCTCCTTTTTAAGTGTTATCCTGGAAGTGCTGCCACCATCACTGGTGGGTTGGCGTTGGCCGGCAGTGGGTCTGTCTTGGAGCTGGCTGAGATTGACTCTGTCAGACACAGGAGAAGCTTCCATCAGCTTCTCACAGGAGCCAGTTCTGTAGACCTCCCCACCTGAATACTGAAACTTTGCCATGCAAAACTGATAGAGTTTCAGATTCCCTCTCATTGTTTCAAAGATCATTTATTGGGAATTTTTTTGTTCTTAGGACTGTATTGGCTTTACAAATCTCTTTGGGATACCTTACAGACTGCTCTAATAAGAAACAGGCTTCTGTAGAGATTAGGCCATGTAGATATTATAGAAATACAGATTTTCAGGCTCTCTTGAATGTTTTTCTTTGTCTGATAAGATTAAGAATGATGGAAAAGCTTCTTTTCACTTCTTCCTGTATTACCCCTCATTTGTATTCTTATTGGAAAAAAAAAGCAGGAGTGCAAGTTTGACTCGAAATTCTGATTTCTAGTTTATTATCTAGTGGTGCAGGAAGACTAAATAATATTTATAATTTTGAGTTGGGAACTTACTAGTTTTTTTTCTGTATTTTAAAAACAGGTGAGTTGGGCAGGGTCTGTGAGGAAAGTTATCTTTTCTCAACATACATGTAACACTGAAATATTTGAAGAATCATGTTAGTGCACTAGAAAAGGCAAGAGAACAAGTAGTTAATCTAGAGTAGATTGTATTTTTTCTTGTTCCTATGCCTCAACTCCACAGATATACATTTATGTCTTTCCCCCACTTAATTATGTTAAAAACTTCACTCTAGGTTCGTCTGACTCAGGGACTCACGCATAAGAATATAATGTCATTTTATGAATGGTATGAAACAAGCAACCATCTCTGGCTTGTAGTGGAATTATGTACAGGTAAGATAAGCTCAAAGGTAAACATTTATAGAATGAGTATTTATAAGAGATTTCTTACAGCTTCTTTACAACAAGTTCTTAGATCTTTGCAAAAAAGCATAATTATCTGATTATTAACTTGAGAATCTTGTTTATTTATAAAAATAGTTTTGCTCTTGGAAACATTTTTAGAAATCAGTTGAAATCATGCTTTTCCTCTGCTTCACTGTATGCATCTTTGAAAAGTTAGTTGAGTTACATAATGCTGGTTTGTAAGACCTGAAGAGAAAAGGCCAATCAGGGAATGTAAAAGCAAATTATGAACAGTCAGAAGGTAGTTCAGTAAAAATTTATTGAGAAGTTTTCTAAGGACTGGCAGCTTTGACATTCTCTTTTAAAAGACATCAAGGAGTAGATGAAGTTATGATGTTCTAATGACTTAATAGTATTCAAATTAATTGTTATTCAAAGGGCAATTCAGCAGCTAAAGTGAATGATTTAATTTTTTTTCCTATTCAGTATAAGTATTTTGATTTCCATGTTAAAATTATAATTTGGAAACTCTGAGAACCCAGAACTGCATTAAGTGGTTCACTTAGTTTTGATAAGTTCTTATCAATCTATTAAAGGGATCTTGTAAAGCTTTCTTTAATTGTGGTGACTGCATGTTTTAAACTTCTGACAGCATGCTTTCCTCCATATGGAAGGAATGTATTATTTGTTCTTTTAACTTGTGCAGCAAGAATCTGGTTAAGGAATTTTAATAAAAGCATGGGAGACTATTATACTGTGAAGTGACACGGGTTCTGTATTTCTTTTTTCCCCTTCTGTTTGCTTTGTAAAATAATATTGAAGTAGTTTTGAAGTCATGCAGTGAGTTTTATTCCATATAAAATGAATATTTTGTCACAGTATTGAAAATAATTTTTTGTACATCTTAGATTTTGTAACTATTTGATATCAAGAAATATTTTTAATATCTACTGATACTGCTTTTTGATTGACATCTTTTGAAGCAGTTTATGTAATTGGGCATTACTTATGTGACCTCTTCTTTATATGCACTTGCTGACTGTGTGTATTTCAGGTGGTTCTCTAGAATCTGTCATTGCTCAGGATGAATGTCTACCAGAAGATGTGGTGAGAGAATTTGGTGTTGAGTTGGTTACTGGTTTATACCATATTCATAAGCATGGAATTATCTATTGTGAACTGAGGCCTGGAAAGGTGAGAAAGGGTATTATCTAGAGGGACACTGGTTGTTACTTTTCATGCAATCAGCATTTATTTTATTATTTGTATTTTATCATTTGGAAGAAGCTTACCTCAGTTGTGAGGTCAGTTGAGTTTTATAATATGTGAAGACAATCAGAGACAAGTCTGTAGATTTAATATTTTATGGAATAATTGATTGCTTTCCTTGGTGTATATCTGATACAATGTGATATATTCTTTTTGATTTGGTGTACTGGTTTAATTTAATGAAAGATTTTAGTTCTCTGTCCTTGGAGACATAAATTTATAGTTACTCTATCATGCTGCAGGATATTTTGCGGTCATACAAAATGCTAATGAGGGAGTAAATTTAACTAAAGTTTCTTAGTAACTTTCTATATTGTTTGCACATACCATGGAAAAGATCATCTTATTCCTGTATAAAAATAAATCTCTTATATAGTTTCCCATTTTGTGTATGTGTATGCCATTTATGTAGAAGTTTGCTAAAGTCTGTGTTGGTTTTTAATTCATGTAGCCACCAGAATATGACTACAATAAAAAAATTTTGCTTAACTGTAGTTAGTTTTGACCTTGATCTGTAAGTGATCAAATTGCCATTCTCTGAATCTTTGGTAAAATCTTCCACAATTCTACTCAATTCCTGTCATTTGTGGACCCAAAAGCACTAAAAATATGTGAGTAAAACATAGTGTAGATGACTCAGTAGTCTTCCAAAGAATGTTGCTCTAAATGCTCATTTCAACAGAAAGTAAAATGCTAAAGTTAAGGCTTCTTCTGTGCCCTGCCCCCTGCTTCTGGCCAAAAGGACTATATCTCTAAACAAGGTTTTTGGGATTATGAAGTTTTTAGTTGCAAGAATAAGCAGTGATTGGCCAGAGAAAACTCTCATTGTCATCGGACAACATCTGTGGAAGTTTCTGCTATGTAAAATGAGAGAAATTACTTTTTTTTTCCTCAAATGAAGCCTTGTTTGGTTTTACTAGACTTAAATTTTCCTATGCAGTTTTACCCTTCTTTAACTATCTTTTCTCTAGTAACATCATTTTTTATTTAGATTTAATAATGAATAAACAAGAGTGCACATTGAACCTCTTAAGGGTTCTATAGGGGTACATTTGGTTATAAGAAAAAAGACAGTATTGGCATTGACTTTAAAGAAAAACTTCAGTGTTTTTCATTATAGTCATCCTCTCTATGTACTTAAATGGTTTGAGATTGTGATTATTTTTATAATTAATTATTTATTATTGGAAATTTCAGTTTTAGTACATTATAATAGCATATTGGATTTTGTTTGTTCTGATAGATTCTACTGGAAGGGTCTGGCACTTTGAAATTCAGTAGTTTTTGCTGGGCTAGAGCAGATGTTGAAGACTTGGAAAAAGCTTTTGCTTTAGCTGGAGGTGAAGAAGGTGAAGATATTAATGAAAGCACTCCACAAAGATACTGTAATAATATAGCTCAAGGTATGAGATTTTTACTAGCCAGAATTAATTTATACCGAAGTGACAGAATTAAAGTAGGAATATCAGTGATTATGATAAAGAGAAATTATTTAGAATTAATTCTGTTTTGTTTCAGAAAAAAAATTGAGCTATAGAATTATTTATGGACTTTTTAAATGTTTGTGCTGTAGATGCTCTCTGTTGTGTCTGGGACTAAATTCCACTAAGTTAAAGTAGACAGGAAATTAGGGAAGTACTGCACAGAACTACTGCTTCTTTCATTGGGCACTGCACTGCTGTACTTCCATTGTCCTTCCTGGTGCATGTGGTCTAGGTTATTTCTAGTTTGAGGTCAACTCTTTCACTACCTTAAAGAATGAAAATTTCATTTTAAAGTCTGAGAAAGTTACTGTGCTTCAGTTTCAACAGGCAAATTGATACAAATGCAGTAGACTGCAAATACAGTGTTATTTCTTTTAATTGAATAAGAAAAATTCAGAAACTTGTTTTTAATCTTCTGAATCTTTTATTAGTCACTATCTTGGAACATCTCAGAGACCTGTATTTCTAAGATAATGATGTCCCAGATATCAGTTATTTTTATCAGAAACAGCAGAAATTTTCATAATATTTTATGAAAACAAAGAGAGCTCTCCTTGCTGTCTCCTTCTGAAAGTACACACTGGAAATACTAAGACCAAGATCAGGTCTTTATCCAGGAAGAAATAGGAATCTAATCTCTTTCTTGTTGCTCTTCGGAACTGTTTTGATATGTATGCTAATGATCTTTTGTCACTTAAACAAATAAAACTCAAGAAGAAAATAACCCAAAGTAAACTTTTGAAGGGACGATGGAATTGTCACTTTTACTGTTAGTAAGTGTAATTTCTTTAGAGATTTTTGAGAACTGATGGGAACTACTGTAGAAATTGGAACTGTATATTTTGTTCCTGTATCAAAAAGAGATTTGTGAATAAACTGCTATAATTTGATATCAGATGTTTTGATAATGTTTTAGTGGGAAAAGAGCCATAACTGTTTAGATCAGTGATTTCATTGGCTACCTTGTTTTTTATAACAGAGGTTACTAAGTTTGTGAAGGTTTATTTTTTGGGATAGCTTTAAAAAAACGAAATCCTAAATCTAATGTAACCGAATTATGTCTTTACTCACGTGAGAATGATTTACCATTCTGCTCAAATTGCTTGGCTCTTAAAGCTGTTAAAGCAAATCAAAACATTCTTTGCATTAATCACTGTTTGAAAAGTGCAGCGCAAGTCAGTTTGGTAATTGAAGTGAAATAAACAACAAAGTAGCATGTATAATAATACATAATCCAGTGAAAGTATAGCAGACAGATTCCTTTGACACTACTTACATTTGCTATTTCAGTTTTCTTTTATGCTGAGTGAAGATTATCTGTAGCTTGGTGAAGTTTAAAGACAAAATTTGAGGTGTTGAAAAAGATGAATGCTGAATGAAGAATCAAAGTGCATTAATTATACATTCTGTATTTTCTAGGCTTTCCGTTATACACAGCTCCTGAAGCAATAAAGGGAGACAACTTCTGCAAAGCCAGTGATCTGTGGTCCCTGGGGTGTTTACTCTATGAAATGTTCTCAGGTTTTAAGTTTGTATATCTGCTTAATATCTGTGATAATGGAATTGTAGTTTATGGTCCCAGAGTAAATTCTTACAAACTTTCTAGCAAAGTTAAGACATAGAAAAGCTTGAGACAGGTTTTAAGGATTTCTTGAGGAACATACTAACTGTGCTTAAAAGACAAAAAAAAGTGTCTTTATCCAATAATCAGGTGAAACAATACTGTTACATGATCCTATTGACATCAAGTCTAACCAACATGTAGGGTTTAAATACTATTATTTAAAATTATGGCAGCCCTCAAATTCTGACAGTATAGTGTTTTTAATCTCCTTGGTAGTAAACTCTGTGTGCATTATTTTAACCTTGGAAAAAGGAAATTGCCTCGCTATTGTAAAGCTAGAGTAATTTGGTTCCATGAACATAAAGTACCCATTAGCTTCACCTAGAAGGAAGCTTCATCACAGAAGAGAATTACACTGCAGTCTTCTTAAACCTTAAGCAAAACACTGATCTGTTGGATCAACACAGTAACACAGATATGGAGATTTCTGTCTTTTCCTGTTGTCTCATTTCTGATTCATACAGGGCTATAAAGGCTACCTCCATCAAGCCATCTTTGGTGCCTCTTCTGTCTGTGGTTTCTTTTGCTCTTCATGATGAAAGAATTTAATCAAAGATTTGGAATTTAAATTTACAAGAAAACTTGATAAATAGTACTCAGACTGAGGTTGTTTATTTCTTTGGATGCTTTCTTAGGAAAATGAGCTCATGATAAATCATTGTACCTTACAACCATTTTGAAGTTTGGCTAATCTGTGAAATACACTTCTGTTTGTTTGTAGGAAAACCACCATTCCTGTCAGAAAGCCGTTCTGAATTAATTGAAAAGATTTTATCTGAAGATCCGTTGCGACCAGGACCAGAGGGTAGGGTTCTGTTATTCTTTAATGGGTCAATTCACAGTAATACTGAAAAAGTTAAAGCTTTGGTTTGCCCTTTTTCTTCTTAGGCTGGTTGCAGGAATCAGTTGTCCAAAGTGAATGCTAGCAATGCCTTCCTGTGATAATTCCCTGTTAGTGATGAATGCTTGTTTACCTTTTGACAGTGACATGTATTATTTACTTTTAATTGTGAACACTAAATCTACCTACTGGGGTGGAATTTTTGATCTTGGTCATTTTTGGGCATTAGTATTATTCACAAAGATCCTTATATATTAGTGTCTCTTTTTCAATTTAAGCAGATTTTAACTCTACTTAATTTCTTCCTAGTGGCTATCTCATAATTGGAGGGTGCTTTTTATAAAAACAAGTTATAAATTAAAAAAAAATTATTAGTTTGGTGATGGAGCATTAGTATTTTTTTTTCTTTTTTTCTTTTTTAGTATTTGAAATGCAAAGAGTGTATATTTAAGATTCTTTATACATTGAGATTTGTTTTCAGATGAAATTACTATCAAGAAAAACTTTTAGCATGATCTGCACATAAGAGTGTGGTTTACATTGGGTGATGATTGTTTTTACTGTCCAGTATTGATCTTAAGTGCTTTTCTTTACAGGTTCTGCTTTTCACAAACCTTCTGCTGAGTTCATCAGTTTGCTTGATGGGTTACTTCAAAAGGATCCTCAGAAAAGGTAATCTGTGTAATCCATGACAGCTGTTTATATTGTCAGCTCTGCAGAAAATAATAATTATGATTCTGTATGTATAGTATTTTGTAGATGACAGAGAATGCAAAAAGAATTTCATCCCTCATATAAAATGCAAAGAGCAAACTGCATTTTCTCAGATGAAGATATATAGAATTAATTTGATTAAATGCATTTTTTTTTTTTGTTTCTGTACCTGGTGCTAAATAGATAACTTTGTAACAGAATGATAGGCAGTTTAGAATTTGATGACTTTGCTTTTCCAGAGCAATGGGCTCTGGAAGTATTTCATTAGACTTTAACATATGCCTGATACAGTTCCATTGTTAAATAATTTAGGGCTATAAGTTTTAGGATATATCAGATAATTTGCATGTGGGATTGACTCTGCAGTTCCCTTTATTCTTATTCTCATACTTCTGTTGTGTGAATTTTCCATTATGATTTAAGGCAAAGAAGTTTGTCCTCTAAGAAAGCTTACTTGTCCAAATAAAAGCAAACAACAGGATTAACTGCTCTTTAGTGTCACTGTGTTCAAAATCTGGTCTGGTATGTTTCTGTGCAGTTGTACTTAGCCACCACTTTTACAATTTGTTTGTTGCTTTTCCAAAGGCTGAATTGGACAGAGCTATTGCAGCATCCATTCTGGAAAGGATCCCTTAGCCATTGTGGTGGTGGTTCTGCAGACAGACAGGGCACAAGCTTGAGGTACTGAAAGTTCAAGGAAGATTTCCTTTAGTAAATATAAGCAAAGATGAAAAATATTTTATTGTCTGTACATTTTTTAACTTTTGAACTTTTCTTAGAATTTTCATGAAATAAGGAATGGAGTTTTGCACCATTCAGTAGATGGTTTTGGATGTTTAGGAATTGTATTATCCTATTAGTGTATTGCATTGTCCATTCACTTTCAACTGACTCCCTGCTGGCTATAGAATGTGTTGAAATTCACTTCTAAGCTAAATGCTCTCATTTTTATTTATATATTATGTAAGATTGTTGTATGAGTCTGTCTTTAAAATTTCTAACGTTTTTTAAAATCATATGGATATGGGTCAGTTTTATCTTTAGTAATTTTTTTATTCGTTTTTATGCATTAGGCTTAGAGCCTCTCAAAGCCTATCAGTACAGCATCTTAGAGCTGTGGTTCAGCCTTATAATCCTGCAAAGGCAACTGACCCATATTCTTTGCTTATGACATGATGTATTAATCTAATAGTAGAGATTTTTTCCTAAGTATTTAATGCTCTACACTGCTACATATGCAGAAATGCCATAACCTGTTGTGCAAATGGTTTTTATATATTAAAAAGTTAGTTTTCTTCTAGACTCCTGTTACCTTGCTGGGTTTTGTGTTTCTAATTTTGAATTAGGACATTTAGCATTGTTTTTTATGTTACATTGTTATAAATGTTTGAAAGATACTTCAGGTTCCAATCTGGGAACTCATGTCAAAATAGTTTTAGAATGCTGAGTTTTTTTGTTATATCTACTTCAAAATTTTCTCTCATGTTCTTTAATGCCTATTTCTGGTACCAGTGCTGCAGTACTTTTGTTATTAATGTTTCTTATAGTTTGAGATACAGCTCTTTGTCTTTTAATTTTATTACTGCTTTCACCTGCAAAAAAAATAATATTTAAAGTTTATACTGTGACACTAAGATTTTATTCAAGGTTTTAGCAAGACTTACCTCAAAATCCTGATAGTGCTAATTTTGGGGAATTTTCAGAGAACCAGAGGAACCTTAATCTCCTACAAAATATTGGGCTATTTGGCCATACTCTTGAGGTTTTTCTAAGGCCTCTGAAATATCTGCTGATGTATGCACTAACTGACAAATATGACAAATGTAAAACATTGGCTTGACACGCCAAAGAAGCTCAATACTCTCTCTTTTCCAACTGTGAGGCCTATGTATCTACTTTCTTCACAGTGTGGGTTGGATTAATATTTGATATCCTGGAGAGCCTTCATTAAGTTTTTATGACCAAGTTCCATGTGAATAACATAAGAACATGTTAAAAAATGCCCAAACAACCAGAACCAATAAAATTGCATTCAAGTGTGACAGTAAATCATTACACACACAAAAACGTGGTTTTAATCTTGGCTACAGATTTCATTATAGGAGGTAGGTTTCTTGTGATTTTTCCTGTGAAGATTAAAATTTCTGTAATACTTTTAGCATTTCTTTAGTATCTCTTGTATTATGGGGTAATAATTTAACTTTTTAAATGTCTTTCATTTAAGTTCTAATGATAGAATTTTTAATGTTCTCCAAGTTATTTGTTGTAAACTTATTTTTCATCATTGCTATTATCATTATGAAAAGTATGTGCAACACATATTTAAAGAGTATATCGTTCTAGAGAATGGCAGCTAAACTTTATGCTAACAATTGCAACAGAAAATGGATATAATGATTTTTTTTAATAATCACTCCTCTTTTTTAAAATTTGTAATTAATATCATTTATTAAACAGCAGAGAAGACACAGATTCATCAGTTTCATGTAGTGCCAAAGCGTCTGTTGATGATCATGAAAATCTAGATAACCTGTCATCCTCACGGGCAGGTCTTAAACCACCAAGCAATTCTTTCAAAATAGGTAATACTTCTCATTATGTTATTTTTTATACTATTTTATCAATCCTACCAACATATTTACTCCCTTTGTCTTATTTGATTTTAAATCTGAATACAAGTTCCTGTTCTCTTTTCGGTAGAAACTCAGACTGAATTGCGGCCCAAAAGTGTAGTTGATGGTGAATCAAATGAATCCATATTTCTTCTCAGGTATGAAAATCTCCCTGTAATCCTGTATGTTTGGTGTTGGTTTTTGTCTCTTCAAATATTTTATTATTATGACTGTAACACTGTGTCTGTGTTGCCTCTTGAATTTTCTATTACCAGTTAATAAATACTAAAATATATTTGAAGAGCTGTGAAAGCAGTGTGCATAGTTAAAGCTTATATGACTTGATTACTCTCTTTTTGAAAGTAAACTTTTGATTACTTTAACGGTCTGACTAAAAAGAAAGCTCTGATCTAAAATTTGTTTACATCTCTCTCTCTCTCTCTCTCTCTCTCTCTCTTTCTCTTACTCTCTCTTTCTCTCTCTCTTCTCTCTCTTGGAGTACGATTGCTTTAAATGCATAAGAATAAGCATTCAGCGTATGATCTGTTAATAAATTCTTCTGCAGCTTTTCATTGCAAGATATTGGTAAGAGTCTATTAAGCACTACATAGTGATTGGTTTAACAGTGATTTGTTTTAGTTGAGGCCTGATTCTCAAACTTTTTACTAGCTTTCAAACCAAGAAGGTTGTCTAGTGAAATACTTTTCTTTTCAACATCAAGCAGAAATATTCCAATTTGAAAATACCCTTTTAAGCTTCTTGCATAACCTGAAATAAGGCTTTTGTACATCATACTGTGTACAAAAGTTATTTTAATTGGTTTTATTAAAGTATTTATTCTCATCTCACTTATAATTTTTATCATCATAACTAAACATATATTATTAGTAATTTCAAGTAGCATTTGATTTAGCAAGCTGCTCAAAAGAAAGGTTACAATGGTATTAAAAATGGAATCAAAATATTTTCTTAGCGATGTAATTTATTTATAAGTACATTAAATTCAAAATTTGAAATGTAATGCAAACAACTGAAAAAAAATCTATTCTGAAATTCTCTTGGCATCAATGATATAACATCTGAAAGGAGTGTATGTGATGTTTAGTAAAGTATTAAAACATTGAAGTGAAAGAAACTTGCTTACCTGGCACTTGGCATCAGAATTTAATTAGCTGCTGGAGTGGTCAATCAGCTTTTAACAGCAATGGCTTCTTCTACTTGTGCAAATGGAATAGATTTCATTAATTTTAACTAGTTTAATTCAGCAATCTCTTGTCTTGTTTTAAACTGAGAAACTATCTGAGAACTGAAAAAATAGGTACTATTGTCTGTATATCAAACATATATGTCAGCAAACCAGTTGAATTGATTAAAAAAAATATATTTAACAAATCTACATGTTTGGAAGCATGTGTCAACTTAGAATCATTTGTCCAGTTGAAATCATGGGAATTTTTTGGTTTAGGAACTAAAGTTCCAATCACATCCCGATACATTGTTTTTACCCTAAATTTAATGTGTTTACCAAATATTTCATATGTTTTTACGTAGGTAATATTTTGGCATTCCTTCATTGTGCCCTTTAAATTTAAATTTCTATTGAAAATAGATGAAAAATTAGACTAGTTATGTTAATAATTTGATCAGCAATTTCCTGAGGGTCTTTATTTTTTTTATGTTTGTATTTTTTGTTTTGTTGTTTTTTCTAATAAAGAAATCTGATTTGCAACTAAATGTGTCTGTTACTTTCTTCTAATCAAGAAAACATGTTCATTCAAAGTGGTCGATTTAACTAGTTTCCTGGCCTGCCAATCATGATAATTCTAAAGTTGATTTTACATGTTTTAGTTTAAATTACTGTGTAGTATAAACCCCAAGTTCACTAGCAGCATTATGACAATTGCAACTTGGCAGTATTCTGGTCTCTCCTTTCTTCATTTTCTAATTAGCAGACAAAATTTTAAAAAAGAAAAGCAAAAGGTAAACCCAGTTCACAATGATACACAAAAATTAGGAAGTTTTTAGTTCCCATTAGTTAGCCAAAACTTGGCTGCCAGGAGATGATAACATAACATAAATTGCAATTTTCTTGTCAAGTTAATTGCTTTGTATGTTGCTTTTATAAGGAGTTAAGACAATAATGGTTTAGGTTCCAGTTTATTAGGGCTGATAAAATAATCAAGTTGCATTAATTTCATATTACAGCAAGATACAATCTTCCTTTTTCTAACCAGCAAAGAAAGCTTGACCTTGTCAGAACACCTTTTAAGACAGAAAATTGTGTTTAGTGAGAACATAGTGTAATTTATGTTGGTCAGCTTTGAAAATTTGCAGTATGGCATGAAAATTTCAAAAGAGCAATAAAAAAGTAGCTTGCAATGAAACTTAATCTGTAGTCTTTATTATTTTTAAGTATTTTTTCTTTCTTTTGCTGAAGTTCTCGTCCCACGCCTAGAACTAATACTGCAGTAGAAGTACATGATGCTACTGTCCCAATCAAAAATTCTTTACAAGGAGATTCATGGTTGAAAAAAGTGAGTAAAAAGTTTATATTGAGGGATCATGGTATCTCTACAGTCAGAATATTAGCCTGAAGTCTGTGGCAAACTTAACTTTCTTTTGCATCGTTCCATAATTAAGTGTGCAAGTTGTTTGAAAAAAATACTTGCAGAACTTCAGATGTAGGAGTTAAGAAAGATTCTTAGTCTCCTTTTTTTTGCTCTTGTGCATAAAAGACAAGTTATCATCTTTCTTCTCAATCTGCATTTTGACCTAATGCATTTTCTTCCAATATGTTTCTTTTACCATAATTTGTAGTTGGTCCTATCTTATTACATAAATAAAAAGCAAGTTAGAATATGTTTCCATGGCCAGAATGCTTGGTATAATGTTGAAATGAAATATTTTGTGAATAAACGTGATTAATTCTTTTTTGGTATGAGACAGTTTTTAAGAAACCCTTGTTCTTCTTCTAGGTTGAAAATGTGTGCTCAAGTCAGCAGGATATGGAGTCAAAATTGAAAGAGCTCATCTACACTGAATCTGATCTTACTGTGACACCAATCATTGACAATCCAAAGGTATAGCAAAATAAAATACAAGATTCAGGAACTTGTGGTTGAGACTATTTTGCAGATAAATTTGTAATCAGAGTGAAACTCCTTTCCTGTATTTTATAGTTCTCATTTTAAAGCAGTTCCACCCAGTTATCTGGCAAGATCTCATGTAATTTTTTTGGCAGTCTTTATAATCCTATTGTGTTGCTTATTTGGAGGAATGAGTTATTTTGGGATTGAATAGTAGTATTAAATTATATCTGAGAAGAAATAGAAGCTGCTAAATGCTGTGTTTAGTGCTTTGTGGATTTGTTTTCTGATAAGTTGCCTTGATATCTGTTACTTAAATGAACACAAGACTTCAGTTTGTTGTACTCAAAGCCATCTATGAAGCCTTCTAGATTAGGAGTTAGACATGTACAGAATAACATTTGTTACTCTTTAGTGTGATAAAAAATTGTTCCTATTCAACATAAATTTGTTTTCCCTCTTAAAGAACACCTGAATTTGCAAAAATGTCCATCCTGTTTCTGTTGTATGGATTCTAATGTGCTAACAGTTTATAATGAGTCTCCTGAGCAGGGAATCTACTGAAGTTTGACTATAAAGAGCAAATAAAAAAAAAGAATCAATGCATTGACAATGTAATGTGCATTTATAGACAGATGTATTGGTAGAAAGAATGATAGGCAAGAGCCCCTTCAGTCTTCCTTTTGTTTCTGTGCCAGAAAAAATGAAGCACTCTTAGCAACTTTACTCAGTACATTGCTGATGTAGGGAGTGCAAGATTCTTCCTTGGATGTGAGCATGTAAACTCATTAGGAATGTCTTACAGGTTTTAGTTGCTGTATTGCTTTAGTATTAACAATTCTTTTGGTTTGTTTGAATGGATTTCTTAACACTTTAAAAATTGTAAATCTTACACAGCTAGATAAGTAACTACCAAATAATATTCTTTCAATATGTTTGGGGTGAGAGACCTTGTTCCTAGTGGAGATTTTCAAAGGTATATTTTATATATATTTGAATCTACCACTATTAATTTCTCAGTTCTGTCTCAGGACTCTGACACAAAGCCTTAGTCCTTCACTACTTCTTTTCTTATTACAAGTATAAGAGATGAGATTAGGGGTAGGTGCATATACTGATGTGCACATACATACTAATCTCCTTACCATGCAATGCCAGACTCAGAATTAATGCAAAATAACCCACTAAGTTCCAGGGACAAGTAATCGGAGTCACTGCCTGCATGGTGATGACTCTAGTCTGCTTTTCAGATTTAAGGATGATACTGACACCTGGTAAATCTGAAGAGCTTGCAATTTAATCTTATGGAAAGGGATTTGCTAGATGCTGGCAGAATTTCAAAAGCTGAAATGTCAGCTTAAATTGTAAAATTTCCCTGTGTTCTGCAAGATCTGTGGAATTTAAGATCTTTTTAAGAAAATAGCTCTCTACTTAAGTTTAGACTTCCGTCAAAGGCTAAATTCCATTACACAGTTTCCTTTTTAAAATTTATTTACTGAAAATCGCACTCAAATGCTCAGTTACTGAGCAGACATCCAATTTCGTGATCTACAAGGAAATGATGGTTTTGCAGGGAAAAAAAACCCTATACCTTATGAGTGATTAGCTGTTGGTAATACGACTTTTTATATTCAGGAGAGGTCTAGTGTATACATGTATAGACTGTATGGAAATGAATTGCTAAAACATTTTGTGAGCTGTCACCTGCATAGCTCCTTTCGATAGCTTTTGAAACCCAAATGCAAGGATTTTTCTGCATACAAGCAAGATAAAAATGTAAACTGAAAAAAATCCTGTGATTTTGTAATCCCATTTTAAAAAATCACTTAAATGGAAATACTAGCAATAAAATTATATAAAAACCACAGAGTTAAATCTCAGATATTTGCTTGGAAGAAATACATACCAGAAAACAATGGAAAATTCCTCAGTAATGAGCAGTAGCATGTACACCCATCTGTACAAATTTTGCATCTTTGTGTTCTCACATTCAACTACTTAGAGATTTTCTAGGAATGTATTAAAATTAATTGTAATGTGTTTGGTTTTTTTTCCAGATAATGAAGCAAGTACCAGTTGGATTTGACCCTAAAACTTTACATATACCAGCATATTCAGGTATGGATCTGCTGAATATTCTAACAAGTTCTGTGTGTGCTGCTGTAGCTCACTGTTGTAAGACCTGTAGCCTCCCCTTGTAGATTATACATAGTCACAGTTTCAGGACTCTTAATAATTCTAAAACTATTGTTGTGTATGCAGTGTTTTTACCTAGAACAATTTTGAGTAGCGTTTTTATTTACAAACACTTAAATGATATTCCTTTCTCTTCTGCTTTCTTGAGTTACAAGCCTGTGCTTAATCTTTTGCCATGAGGCAGTCATCAGTGTTTAGTGTGAGAAAACCAGCATATTTTTTTCCAACTGAGAGATTTAAACTGAAATATTCAATCAAATACATTACAATTTGACAAATACAGGTGAGCAAGTGGCAATAAGATCTTAAAATGTGTTGTGTTGATCAGCCACAATACTAGGCAGTCTTGCCAGTCCCACCGTTAATCATTAAATGTTATGGCACTCATGTCCCAAAAGGTAATGTGAAGTTGTTTGGGGTTGGTCTTTTTTTTTTGTTAATTTTCAAAGTTTAGAAATATTTCTGAAAAATAAAGTCAGCTCATTGTCATGAGTGTAACAATTCTTCCTGTGGAACATTTGCTCTACTTTTTAAGGAAAATACTGGACTATGCTTGAAGAGGGATATCAACCAGATATGTAGTCCTTCTAGAATTCACCTAGCATAGGCATAAGGTTCATCTTTCCTTTCTATAAAAGGAAGAAGAGTTAATTTGTAGAAGAGTTAATTGAAGAGTTAATTTGTAGAAGAAAGTTTATATTTGGAAAGGAACACAAAGTCCCTCAATCTCCCAGTCAAGACTGTAACTGAAAATATTTTAAATTTAATTCATCCAAAAATGATCAGATTCCACTGTGTAAGGGGAATACTGTGTTTCATATTACATTTAAGTAATGATGTTCTGATATGTTTAACTCTTGTCAGTATTTATTTATTATGGAACAATATTTTTTATGATTGTAATGCTTTCAGAGTTGTAGCTTTCTTGTGGACAACTTTCTTATTGTCTTCTGGACAACTTTCTGATGGTTTTTGAAGATACTGAATTTGATGCTGCTCTTCAGTAATGATTAAATATAATGTAGAAAAATTTCAGTGAATACCTGAAAGCCAAACCTGTTTTCACCTCTACTAATGTATATTTGTCTGTATTAGAAGGTGTTGTCACTTAGGTGTGAACTCGCATAAAAGACAGAAAACAGGCTTTTAAATAGCCTGTACTAGAACATATCAGGGTGGCAGGTAAGTTATTAATAAATAACTACCAAAGCTGAGTAAATATATGGCTTCTAGATTGAAATTAACTGTTTAGACTGATAAGGAAGTCTGAAAAAATCTCAATTCATTTGCAGTGGTCAATTAATTGAACCACAGGATATATGTTAATTGACCATGTGACTTGATTTCTTTGTGCTCTTTTGGAAGTCATCCATGTCCTGATTTGCTAAGGCTTAGCTAGGTGCATATCTACCAGTAGGAGTGATTATACATGTTTTCAGTTTACTTACTGTGAGCAGATTTCACTGATTATCACTGATTTTCGTTAGGTTTTGCCTCAAATTTACTTACAGGAAACTGCACTTAACTTATTAAAAATTAGTAATGATGAAGGACAACTGCTACCTTTACTAAATATAATGCCAATAAGTGTTTCCTTAAATGAAGGACTTCGCAGATTTGCACTTTCAAAAATGTTTTGAGGCTTCCATTGCTGAATTTTTATCCTTTGTTTCTCTTGCTTCATTTTTGATTTCTGTTGTCTTCAGACATGAATTCTAACATGCTTCTTTAGTATTTTAAGTCCTAAAATTATAATTAGATTCAAACTTTGGAACTTACTTATTCATGGTGATCTTACTTTGTAGTGTATTAAACCTACATTTAAGATCCATTATCTTTAACTATTTGTTTTCCTCTCATGGCTAGCTGAGAAGTTGTCCTCTATGAAAGATGTGGACTGGAATAACTTTGTGAAAAGAGTGTGTTCCCTGCTTGAATCCAGCGAGAAGAATACAGGAGCAGCACGTTCTAAACTGAACTTACTGTACTATCTGTGCACTTTGGTTGTCCACAAGGAGATTGCAAACAGGCTAATTAGCTCTCAGCTGGTAAGTAATAAATCTTTGAAGGAATCAACATGGTTTATATATTTGCCGTTGTATCAAAAATTAGCTGCTTTTAGTTATACTTGAAAAAATCAATGGCAAAAATATGTAAGATTTTTTTAAAGAGCTGGGGAAAACTAATTTTGTCTTAGATTTCAAATGCATTTGCATGTAGTTTTGTTATATTACAGAAAATGTTGGGGTAAAAACTAACCTTTATGAAGAGTGTAAAATAATTGATGATGAAAAGTTAGTCTTTGTAAATCATTAAGTGGCAGAGGATACTGTAAAGAGTTCATGTATGAATTAGTAAATTAATTTTATTTGGTCATATGTCTGTAAAGAATAGCAAGAAAGCTTTCTAAAGAATGGGCAGTAAAACTTTCAGTAAACAGGCCTTCAAAGAGTGACCATGTTCTCTTAAGAGTCTGTTTTAGGGTTTCACATTTCAAAAACCATTTTCTACCAGACAAGCAATTTTACTACACTACTCTGTGGTGATTTAACATATTTCTTCAAGTCTTGCATGTACAGAAGTGAAACAGACTTATTTTCTCCCCCCTTATGTAAAGATATTACAGAAGCTATCTTAAGATGAGCACTTTTCATTTTATTTAATAGGAGGTAAACTTTGCTCTCCTACATTTGTAATAAGGTACTTAAGTTAAAAACTGAGATGTGTCATTGTTGAATATGAGATACTAAAGGCGAAATTGCACTACCTAAAAACTGGATGAAGAGCATTTAAGTTGGAACCAGTGGTAGGCTTTATGCCATAACATTCTTGTGAAAACCAGAAACAGAATTGCTGGAAGGTGTATTCTATTATCACTGGAGAATTTGGAGCAAGAGGAAAAATAATTCAATAAGTGAATAGCCAGTTAGCAGAACATTTTAGAAATTAATTCATAATTATGCAGTTTGGTTCTTAAATGGCTGATTATATATGTTAACATTCATTATTCTGCTATTTTTCAACTATTTTAATACAGACTCAAAAAGTCATTTATTTTATAATGCTATATGATGATCTTTGTGCTTGTAGGTGAAAGAATCAGACTTTTTTCTCTAAATAGTGTTATTTAGAATGAAAAAAAATTCTGACATTCAGGTATATGTTTAGTAGTTTAGTTTAAATCAAAAATATAGAAAAATAGTAATATTTTTCCATTCAGGCTTTTTTATTTTTATTTCTTCTATCAGTGTTTGCACAATATTTGCAGTATTTGTCTGTAATAATTCTCTTAGCAAATGTTATCCAAATACATTGAGATTTCTGAAATTTCTGATATTCTTGTTTATCATTTGTAACTATCAGATCATTGAAATTCACTGATGTTTATTTGTCTTCTTCAAACTGCAGTTTCCTATATTAATACATCAGTTGCGTGCAGCTGCCCACTGGGATATGTAAGTAACAGCTATTTTAAATTAATATGTTGAAATACAGACTTGTCACTGAATTTTATTAAAGATATTTGTTAACAGGTTATTTGAGGAGTTTTTTAGCCTGTCAGACTGCTGTGGTACCTGACTGGGAGTATGATGATATAAAATGATTTTTTTCAGCATTGAATTAATATATTAATTCTACAGGACCAAAGATTATAGAAAATCTCTAAAATTGTATCTAGATAACACGGAACTTAGTGTATCAAATAGAGTTACTTAAAATCACTGAATAAAATAACTCCATACCACAATAGAGTAAAATAACTATAATGGTAACTCTTTTTTCCCCCCTCAATATCTGTCAGGAATAGTTTGATGTGATAGTGCCCTCTGCTGTTTCTTTCGTAAACGTTGATTTTATTATTCCATTTTTTTTTCTTTTAATGAAACATTGAAAACTGATTTGCTGATACAGATTAAATTTCTGTTTTGTCAGCTATCCTGAAAAGCATAAATTATCCATAGGTGTTTTCTGTATTATATAAAAACTGAACATGAGCAGGACTGTTAGTAATCCTAACAAACTAAAGATCCTTCACACTTCAGAGCCAGAGGAAAGAAATGTTTTTATGCATATATTTACTGCTATATTGGGTTGAAACACTGAAATAACTTGTTGATACAAGGAAAACAGAAATAAGAAGAAAGTCTGAGCTGCAAATAGGATGTCAATTTTTTCTGCCCTTAGCAACCTGTGTAGAATATAAACAAGATATAATTGTTTTTTTTAGTATTTTGTAAATATATTTTCTGCACCTACAAAATATTTATTTGATACACAGACGTGCAAACATTGCTCGAGTGATTGGTTTACTGGCGTTACACACATCTGAACTTGAAGAAAATGTACCTGTTTTTGAGGTAACTTTGCTTTTTTTTTTCCCAGTAGGGAGTATTTTTAATTTTTACTATTTATGTCAGAAGTTTTCACAGTGGTTTTTTTTTTTTACCACCCCTACTTTATTTTAACTCATATGTGTAAAGTGTAATATAATAAATTAATTAAATGTATAAGTTTATGAGCTTATTCCATGTAGTTGTAATTCTGATTATTACTAACCTGTGGCCACCAATGATAAAATTAACATTTTTCTCTCCTTTTCATAAAATCAAGTAGTCACTGTCATATTTTTTGTGCATGTAGAAGAAGAAACTGTTTACACATTTAGTTATCCTGAAATACAATTATTGTCATTAGTATAAAATAGTACAACTGATTCTTAGGGAAATTTTTTCAAAGAAGAATTTATTGAGATAGGAAAATGTATTAAGAATACTTCAAAAAATAATTTATTAATTTGAGGTTTCCTACAGTTCTTGAAGAATGTGTGTAATGAAGGGGAAGTAATTTTCTTTGGAAAAGAAAAGCATTTTTAATTCTTGTTTGATATTACATGGTCAGTAGTTGATTTAAGCAGGAGACTGATTACATTATATAGTCTTCCTATCCTTTTCTTGCATGTGACACATGCACACAGATTGCAAAATCTTGACAGAATGTGCTATTTAATGTCTGTTTCATGTGTGCATGTGACATCATTTTCTTCATGAGATGAAGCCGGAACATCAATTTAGTGGGTGTTTTAATGTAAGACCCAGCTGCTAAACACAAGCTGTAAATATGCCTGTGTGCTGTGCAGATCTGGTGTAGGAAAATACAATTAGTGGTTAATTCCTGACACTTTTGGAGGTGCAGCTAAGGAAGTTTTTGCTGGTCTAGGTACCTCTGGTTTCTTCTTAATGAATATTAGAAACAATTGTGATTATCTTGCTATGTTGCTGTTAACGTTGCCATTAACGTTGCCATTCTATACTGAAAGCTGAACTCAAAACATTATTGTTGTTACCTAGTGTTTGCTGTTTGTTTTGTGAAATTCCAAAGTGGGGCTAAAATCCTTATAGTTACAGTCACTGAAGTTTGGTAAATGTCTTTCAATACTGGCAGTTTCACAGCAATTGAATTCCATATCACAATTATGTGGCAGATTTTTTTTCTGATATTTAATTTTTTGAAGTTAAAGTACTCAAAAGTAATTTTGATATGTCCATATGGCTTTTGGCTTCAGGACTTTGTTCAGGTGGTTAGCAATAATATGTTTAGCAATAGTTAAACATAGCAATAGGTAAACATATTTCCCTAACTTCCCAGTTTCCATCAGAAAACACATATCTGAGTCAGCTTTTGTATTTAAAAGCAATAGATAGAAGTAGTTATACTATGACCTGTAATATTATTTTGTTCAAAATGTTTCCTGTGCTTTTTTTATTTGAACATACGAGTAATTCACAAATGGAATTTAACATTTTTAGAGGTATCAATATAGGTCAGGAACCAAGTTAAGTCCAAGACCAGTGACATTTAAACTGAAGGACTAGAATGAAAAATTAACTTTCATTTTAGCTTTCTGGTCCCATTCTTATGTTAATTAAAATTAGTTTTTATATACATTAATTGGGAAAAGAATGAGCTAAAAAAAATTAACAGGTGTGAGTTAAAAATGCATCTACGGTGCTTTATTTAATGACATTCTTTCCAAAATTTTTTCTCCCAAAGTAATATCTCTGAATTTAAAAATATTTTAATTTTTACACAAAATTAGAATGAAGAAAAAAACCATTGAATTCTAATATTTTCATGTGTTCAAATTTATTTTTGCATATATAATGTAAAATCAAATAACTGTAGGTAGTACAATAAACTCAATAGTTCATTTATAGGAAAAATAGAAAGGAATCAGTTAGGAATTTCTCATCTAGAGATGTATTCTCCTTCACTCCCTTCAAAGGAATCTGCGGGTTAGTTGAACATTCTTGTTAACCGTCAGCTATTTTATGTTGTACGACGCTTAAAAAATACCACCAAAAAGCAAACCTTTCTAGCAGCATTATATACAGAATTAAATATAATGCTGTAATTTATCCTTTCATATGAGCCATCTGATGCTCCAGGTAAAGATTATTGGTGGCTGTTGTGATATAGGAGATATCAGAATCAAGTGTCTTGAGCTGAACAACATAATCTAAAATGACACTCTGTGATCCAGGTCTTACAGTCTGAAGATACAGGACATATCTCTCTTGGTAGGGCTTTTTGTACTTTTTCCTTCCTCTTCCTTTCCTAGTACCTTCTAATTTGATTTGATAACTGTTTGATTTTTTTGACCTGTTAAATATAAGTGATCTCCTTTAGCTCCTAAATTTGTTCCCTAGTGTAAAAAGTAAACATGCGATTCTGGAATTATTTTTGTCCCCTATGTGTACCTTGCTGTTTATATCAAGTTTTCTTTTCAGTCGTTATTACTCAGTCATGGCCCCTTTACAGTTTTTTTTTGTTACCTCCTTATACAGTCATCACTTACTTGTGATTTCTTTTGTACTTTGAAAGTTGCACAGGACCTGGTAGAGACTCATGCAGGTTGCCACTGCTGGCCTTACATATAAAAAAGCTAAGTCTTTATTTCTACCCCCTACTGTGCCTTCTACCCCCTTAGACATTTATTAAAGGATAGTTCCTCTGTCCTTGACGTTGAATCTGTACCATTGCATTTTTGTTGTTGTTGTTGTTGTTAAAATGGTTTTGTAATTAGTAGTAGCATTAATCCCTAAAGAGACAGAAAAACTTTAGGAAAGAAGACTCAACCTCATTTTACAGACTAAACTTTCACATAATGCATGTCAAAAGACTTTAATTTACTAATCTTTGAAAAATTAATGTTTTGGGGTTTTTAATTTTTTTTTTTTCAAGCAAGCAGGGAGCAGCAGTTTCCTTTGACAGCAACCACCAGATGTCACTAAAACACAAAATAAAATGCAAGTAAACTTCTGTTTTACAGACTAGAGAAGCATGGAACAGTGTCTTTATTCCGCTGATGTATTCGAGTATGTAGGTCATATTAGAAAAAATTAGAATAAATGAATATTTATAGCTGTAAATTCAATTGCTGTTGATCTATTTCCGGTTAAGTATTTTAAAGTACATTGCATTGACTAGAAAAAATGACACTGATCTTAGAATACAATAGGAGAATTGATCTCATATAAAACTGCAGATGAAGACATTTTATGTGCAATTTCTTCTATTGTGCAGCTGCAATAAAAGATTTTAATAAGTCATATGTTTTTTCCTGACTTAATATGATTTTTCCCCCATGGAATTGCCCTTTATAAATATGAAACATAATTTCATCTTGTTTATAGTTCGTTATCTTAGGAAAACACCTAAACTTTAAAGTTTTATTTTTTGTATTTATATTTTGAAACTGGTTATTAAAATTCAGTGAAAAAAACCCATTCTTTCCAGGATTCTGTTCTTCATCTTATAAGAAAAAAAATCTTCCATAGTTAGGAAGGCTTGTTTTGATGTGTATCTAATTTGGTGTATTTATTAACAGAAGCTGTTGTCCTTTTCTTTCTGTGAATAAACTGGGCCCTCTGCCATCTAGAGATAATAGAACAACTTGACAGTTTGCCTGCATGTCAGGGGAGCAGTGTCCTTCTCTGTCTGGAAGGACACTAACCTGGAGTTGTTCTCTGTCTGGCCTTTTTGGTGGCAAAATTGAGTCCTTTTCCTTACCTTTCTCAAATTTTCTAAATGGGAATATAAATCTCACCCTATGGCCTAGGCAGTTGTGCCTGTTTTTTAACAGACCTCGATCCACTGCTCTATTGAGTATTTAAAGGGTTCAGAGAACCTGGTGCAGTCTTCACACTGCAAGCTTCTTCACAAAGCCTTTGGCTTAATGTATTCCATGGCTAAATTAATTACATAGCCCATGAAGGATGACAGCCTATCAGAATATCTCCAAAATACTGAGCTTTCATTCCTTTGTCATAGTGGTGAAATATCCAGATTTCTGTTTTCATCCAACTGAAACGCCATAGAATTTGAGCCTTTTAATTTCTGACTTTTTATTAAAGTACAATTTAGTGATTGTTTTCCACAGCTGGAAAGCAGCTGTATTATTACAGGTGTAGTTTTATGACCTGTAACTCTTATATATACTTTAGCCAGCTCATTGTGTCTACATTGCTCAAGGTCTACAGTTTGTCATTCAAATTCTTAAAGAATGCCAATTTTAAGTCAATTTCCTAGCTTACCTCTCTGATAACTCCTGTTTTTAGGCCTATCATGTTTGCTCATATTGCAGTGATTAAAAAAAAAATTGGTTTGATTAGGCCATTTATTCCACACCTATTTAGTTTTAATGTTGTTTCATTATAAAACGACTTTATAAGTTTTCTCAAAAATTATTATAATTTTAGTGTATCCTTATTTTCTCCAAGGGCCCTTTCCTTGTTTTGATTGGATATGTCTTGCATGGAAAAAAAACCCAACACGTAACAAAACCTACCCAAATTTTAAAAATCTGTAGTCAGGAGATAGAATCTGTAGGAAAGGGTATGTGTGAGTATCTACACATGTTCATATACACACATATTTTGTAACTTGCTTAAAACCTGACAGATATATTTCTGCCATAATCAGGATTGTCACTTAATACTTTGGTAACACTGAGAGGGGTTCCATTTGAGTTTTTTGAGTGACTTCTAGTAAACTTTCAGCCTCTATAATAAATTTATTCAATTTATTTTCAACAACCTGGTTCATTGAATTATAGCTTGCATACTTGCCTGGGGCATGTGGCAGGAAAACAAATGAAAAATTGACAAGGTATGTTTGAGAAAAGTTCTTCTGAATTAATAAAGAGAAGATGGAAATATGATTAAATTAACAGTGACTATATCAAGCATGGCAATTCTGGATTATTGGAGAAAATATTAAGACCTTTTATTATAACTGAAGATCCTTCTTTTTCTTCTCTCAAAAAATTATTTTTATCAATCAAATTAATTGGGCTTGCTTTATGTTTGAAGTCCCAAGCAGGCTGGTAGTAGAAAACAAGAAAATTTTCACCTAGGAAGGAGAAAACATACATTGCTGATTGCAGGATTAAATCACTTTTTTGCAATTTTCTTAAATTAATTGCCTGACTGAAGCAAAGACTCTACCATTCTAAAAGATATTTAGTTGATACTGTTTTCACAGTCCATTAAACTTACTCTGTTTTCTTTGGAGAGTGAAATAGTACATTTTTCCATTAAAATTATATCAGTGGTGCTGCCATTAGATATGTTTGTAGTTATCTTCAGTTTAGTTCTTATGATAGTAAAACTGCTATATTGTTTTTAGTTTTTTCTACTATAATTCTGTTATTTTGGGGATGATGATCTGTGCCTCTAGGACCCTTTCCGTCAGCAGATAAATATTTATTTCTCTGGAAGTGATATGTATATATGTCATATTTATCATATACACTGGAGATACGTTTGGGGTGTGAAAGGCTGTGTGAACTACATGGAATAGAGTTTCTGTAGTTAAAATAACTTAGCAGGAACATATTTTTTTTATGTGGAAGATGTGAAATATTTGCTTTCCTTACATTGCTACAGTGTCAGCAGAAGCATCAAATACGAATGAAAAAGAAATGTGCAGTTGTCTTTCTTTCCATGAGCAAGAGAGCCCACATGGAAAAAATTTTGTGCCTAAACTTCTTGACATGAAATAAATTATTTTTTTCCATTAGCTTTGGAAGACGCATTGTGTAAGGCCATAAATATTTCCTGACATTATTCTGATATTGTTTATGTGATGTTTGCTAAGTCACATCATATAATATTGCAATTCTTTGTGGCATGGTGAAAGTTGTTTTTTTTTTTTTTTAAATTAGATTTTGACATAGCTGACAATTTGGTTTTAATATATTTTTGGTACTTTTAATTTTCTTTTACACCAAGCAATTTGTGTTTATGTAAGTTGTTGTACAATTTGCACACTGAACTGTTCACTTCTTACAACTAAGGGCATACGTTAAAGAATTAACCTGAAAGAGAGCCCCTCCTCCACCTCCATTTGTCTTGCACTTGTGAATTTATCATAAAATAGGCTAGGAACCAAAGAAAATAATCCAGCCTTTTCCTCTAAAGCACTTGCTTGATTGGCACTGTTAGGCTACAGCATGTTTTTGTGATAGAAATTGCGCACTGATGGTAGCTGAAAAACCTAATTTCCTGCTGTCTTCTGATTACTGCACTAAAAGACACTCAAACCAGGCTCAGTGTCAGGCAAGATTGCTTGTATATTAGTTGTAGTCCTAGCTTTTCTTCTAAGTACGAGACCTTTTAACTATTATCTGGGTGGAAAAAAGTTATTTTAGTATGAAGCATATTTAAAGAAGAATTCTTTAGGGAAGAACTGTTGTTTTGTCCAGTTTACAGCTTCACTGAGCAGAATGAAGTAACTTGCAATACTCAAAGGGAACTAATTTTAAAGAAAATTTCAAAGAAAATCCCCTATAAATTTTTTTTAATATGAGCTATTGTAGAAATAATCAATCATGCATATGAGATATATGTAGAAATAATCAATCTAAAATATCTACATGTATATTTTATCAATGGGCATTGGTCTTGGTGTGTCATCAGAATGGCTTCTAAAAAGTGGATAAAAGGCCTACTGCTTGGAAGAAGATGACTTAGAGTAACTTCAAATCAATGTATGAATAGAGTAAAAACAAGGAAGAGAAGAGAAAATACCACTTCCTTGGATATTCCTGGATGTTCCTTATTCTGTGGAGACTAATTTCCAGTTTCAGTTTGCATTTTTAGATGTAAATCAGCTTCAGGTGGTTGCCACTGACTCAAGTTTTGAAGGCAGAAATCTTCGCTTTTTGGGCTCCTAAGCAGTCTTTTTCTTTGCTTGCCCAAAGGCAAAAATGAAAACAGAATCTCTTTGCTGTTAGAGGCAAATATTTTCACCTAGTCCTTTCTGTGATAAAAAAGCTTCAAATGTAAGGGCTGGGGTAGAAATCAGAGGTATTCCTGAACATCTGCTACTGAGCTCATATGATCATATGACTGTTATGACAGACTGGGAGAGGTAATAATGTTTTTTCCTTCAAAAATAAAACACAGCACCCAAACAAAACTTCAAAGCTTGTTAAAAGTACTTCTACATCCATTTTTGATTTATTAGTAAACGTATCCAGTTTATAAGAAATAGAATTGCTTCTATTTATTTCTGGTTTTATCCTTTTGTGACCTTTAATTGATTCCAAAGCAAGTTGAATCTCCTTTTGAGTTCATGATCTACTAAGACCACTTCCTCCAGCAGTTACAGAAAAATTGAAAAGATAGGAGTTTTCATGAGTTTCATTTTACAATTTTGCATTGTATCCACCTGGACAAACGTTACACCTCCATCTTATATTTTTCCTTAGAGCAGTTCTAGAGGAGTTACAATTTGTTGTTGTTGTTGTTGTGTTTCTCCCTACATTCTGGACAGCATTAATACCACATCCAGAGTCTGGTAGTCAGATTTCTCTTCAGTCTTCCTTACTTTGTGACCCAGTTTGAGTTCAGAGAAAGCTCGTAGTTTTTTTTTTTCCATATATCCTTTTAAAGAAGAGTACTTGAATTTTACTTTAGATTCGTTTCTGGTTAGTGGCACTAAAACCTTGGCATACTTTCTCAACCTAGTGAGAGTGCTTTTCTCTGAGGAAAGTCAGATTGCTTTGCCATTACTTGCCCACATTATATGATGTGTGTGTACTCACAGGAAAATGAATTAAAATATAATTTCCATTATGCTTGAGATATAGACAGCTTTTATCACTGTAAGGGTTTGCATTATTACAGAGAATTACAGAGCTATTTTAATTTCCACTAATACTTGCAGACAATCATACTAATAGATCAAAGATGTAGTAATATTGTAAATCTGTACATTGCCACTCTACTACTTAAGATGTAAAATAACTTCTTTTTTGAATATGCTATAATTTTTACTTCTGGGCTCTTGAAACTGCAAGGAAACTTCTGGATACAGCTTGAAATAGATTGAGAATCTGCCACAGGTAATAGATCAATTCCACACACTATTGTTGTAAATTAAGGCAATGACTGTCCAGATATGACATTTTCTTCTTTCTTTTCTTTTTATAACCATACTATATCTACTCAGTTTGACAGCTAGGGTAAAGGTGTAGGTAATTTATTAAATTTAAGATGCTTTTAATAGACAGTGTAGGACTTGCAGTTCATTACTATTTACTTCTATGAAAGGGAAAATGTAGGCAGGTTGAAAAGAGAAAGAATGTACTCTAGGTAAGAAGGATACTTTGTCAGTGTCTAGTTAAAATAAATCTGATTTTTCTGTTGTGCATTTTCCCACATAAACTTAGTACTTTCTTTACCTAAAATTTATACCATCCTTTAATATTGAATCAACGTGTACAAGCAGATTTTTTTTCAAGTCTTGTGTTTTTCCTTGTGAAAGAATGAATATTTCAAATCTTGTGCAAATCGCTCTTGTCAAGATTAGAAGTGTCTTGTCAAGAGTAGGAAACTGTTTGTCTTCCTCATTTTAGGTAATTTAAAATGTGTTTGTGAAATTATGAACATTTTATATTATATAACATTGGATTTATTTTATAAAAATATTTGTGTTTCTGTATAAATGTGCATATAATACAGACAATGAATCACAGCTTCCTATTCCACAGCTTCCATTGCAGAGGACACAAGAAGGTCTTAAATAGGTTATTGACACAGACACTCTGCCAGTTCAATATGTGACATAGTCAGGGAACCCCATTTCCTGCACCTGAAAAATATTTGATTATTAAATTGTGTTCAGTGAAGGGAGGGAAATCGGAGGGCAATTCTGTACTCTGTGTGCTCTCTAGAGAAAATGAGGCCATTATCTGAGTGTGGTAAATAAAGGTTTGTATATAAGAGATTATGAGTGTCATGTGTGTAATGTGTGGTGGCTATTTCATGTTCAGTGCCTTCTACCATAGTACTCTGTTCTTGTGGATTTTCTTACAGTTACCAGAATTAACCCTTAATGAAGAAATTTATTAGAATATGTGAAGATAAGAACTATAGGAGTTCATGCAACTTCTGTTTCTCTTTAACAAAGATGTAACAATTTCAGCACAAGTCAATCACTAATAGATTAGATTTCTTCAGACATATCTTCCCGCTTGTTTAATACAAGTTTTTTTCAAATAAAAAATTTAATTTATTGCAGTGTTGACTAGATTTTTGGCAAATTTATTTTTAGTGCACAAGAAGGGAAATTACTTTTTAATTTGAATTTTGTTAACTCAGTTTTACCTCTTTTTTTCAGTCATATTTGGGGGAAGACTAGGAACTGGATTATGATTACTTCCTTTTCTTATCACTTTAGAATAAAAATAATAACTAGAATCTCTTCAGAATAAAAATAACTTGACCTAGAATCTTGGAGGAGAGAGAGAGAAACAAGAATTTCTCTTCACCAATATGAAATATTGCTCTTGGATTTAATCTTCATTCATTTTAAATCTTAAATTCTTAATTTTAATGACAAACAAACAAACCCCAAAACACAGAAGATAGATAATCTACCCAGTATATTTAATGTTAATGACTGTTTTGTTAAACTTCAATTGAGCGGTAAGGCAACCAAACAGAGCTTAGTACAAGTGAATATAGTGAATATATAATTTACTACACACAAAGGTTAACTTATGGTTTTATTTAATAGCATATAGGATTTAGAGAATTGTAGGACTGCACACATAAATGTATTTAGATAATGTGTCATCAAAATTTTCCAATATATTAACCATGCTTTGAGAAAACAAATATTGCAGATGCAAAACAATATTAGTATTGATACAGGGTTTTCTACTGTTGAGATTCATCATTAAAACTGATAATTTTGAGCAGACTGCCTTGATCGTCTACAGCAGATGTACAATTTTTATTTGTATTTTCTTAAAGTTCTGCCTGCAAACAAACAAGTGTAAGCTAGGTGTCATGATGATTTGATGTCCCTACCTAGTCCCTAGCTGGAAATTTTGTCAGCAGCTTGTGTTATCATACAGTTCATTAATTTTATGTAGTTAAATACTATCTCATGATGGGTTACCCTCAGTCTAAAGAGGCAAAGTTGAGGGATGTTAATTGGGTATGTGTAATCTCTGTTAAATCCAATCTCTGTTAATGCCACAATGACAAGGTATTTTTAATGGTATTAATTCTACGGAGTAGTGGAACTCCAAAGTAGTTCTCAAAATATATTTCATCACCGAAGCAAGAGTAATTTTATATAGTTGTAGGAAGGAAGTATAATAAAGGTGAAAATGCTGTCATTATGTGTTCATCATTTTGTGCAGAATTCCACTTGAATCAACTTGACTTCTACTTTCTCAAGATGCCACATTAGAATCTTTGACATCTACTGATACATTTGTTTCCTAAATATGAAAATAAAACTCTCTCTGGAATAGCAAGCAAATTAAAGTTCCTGAATAAAATCTGTAAAAATGCTATGAACACAGTTAAAAAGAGTTAATGAGCAAAGCACTGCTTAAAAAAAATGGGGGAGAAGGTCAAAGTTTGTTTAGTAGATCTTTTTCCTTTGATTTGAAGACTGCATTTCCAGTTTTGATACAATTTTTCTGTACAAAGATTGGAGTTATGAAGCTGCTAAGGTCAGAAGGTGAAGTAAAACAAGGGAAGTCAAGGATAAAAACTTTTTGGGCCTCCAAGGAAGAAAAAGTGCTTTACTGCCAAATGCTTTTGCATGGGAACGTGATTTCTTACTAGGTCACTTGCACAAGATGAATCAAATTTTCTAATTTCCTTCCACCTCATCTTTGTAAATAACATATCTATCTGTCTATCTATCTATCTATCTATCTATCTATATGCACACACGTGTATATGTATAAATGCTTTGCATACATGAAATACAAGTTCATGAAATACAAAGAACTAAAATTGGGTGTCCAGTAAGTCCCCTGTAAACTTTGAGATCAGAACACAAAACTTAAATCGTTCTTATCCATTGATTTGATATCTACACAAAGGACAGCATTAGAGGTTTCTTGTTGTTTGCTCTTTTTGTAACCTGATGGTGAGAACTCCCAGATCTTCTGACAGAAACACAGGAACTTCAAGTAAGCTTTTCTTTTCCTGGCAGATCTATTTCTATTGTCCTGAGGGAAATTAAAGAACAGATAGCTGATAACTTGCCACCTTGACTAATTGCTTATTGCATTTTTCTCCATATTGCACATATAATGTTTTGTAATAATTATTTTTTCTTTCCCTCAGTGCTTACTAAATCTCTTGCAAATGGCTCTTCAGCATAAGTGAAGAGTGCATCAGTAAGATGGCATTTGAGATAAAGCTTTTTACCTTTAGCAGTATGTTTTGCTTGACAAAATATGTGAGTTGATCTATTGATTGTTTTTTTTTTAAATTTAGGCAATTACACTTCTAACTGAGCTAATCAGAGAGAACTTCAGAAACAGCAAATTGAAGCAATGCTTTCTACCAGCACTTGGGGAGCTGCTTTACCTCATAGCCAGCAAGGTAAGACTGCAAGTGATCCTTACAAATTTGGCAAATGTGAAAAAATTTCCCACGGAAAACTAGACCAAAAGATCAAATTACTTAGTCATTTGTATAGTCAACAATTTCTTGTCCTGTCTTCTCTAATACTTATTCTACTTTAAGAAACATGCTAATCCAATAATTTACTTCATCTGAGATTAATTCAACAGCATTCTTCAAGTATAGAATTTTAACTTCATAAAAGGTTTTAATCAACCACTGCTGGCATCCAAGTGGCAGATCTAAGAGTTCAAGCATGTAAGCTAGAGATGTTGATTAAATAGGATGTATGAGGACAGTCTATGATATCAATAAATTAATATATTAGTGTATCTATATGTCTAGTCCATATTAAATCTTATTGTAGCATGGTTGGATTCCCAATACAGTGGAAAAGAAAATGAAATTATCCTGACTAATTTCAAATGGACGTGTGTTTATTCCTGATTAAAATGGATTTAAACCTCCAGTAGATTTGCATTAAAAGTAATCAGAGGTTATTTGTAGAAAAGAAATACTATCAATATTAAGAATTGGAGTTGACAGATACTTTAAACCATCACATTTGTTTTCCTTATTCTAAGAATAAAATGCTTTTATTTAACAGAAACAAAAGTGTGTTCAAGCAGAAAAAGTCTAACCTTGGCTTCTCTGAAGTTTTTGTATTATCTACATCATCTAATAGCTCTGAATGCTGATATGTTAGTTTAACAAGGTAGTTGGTAATGGAGCAAAAGTGGCAAATGAATCATTACTTTGGCTTTAGTTATGGCTTTCTGCTGAATTTCTAGGTTTTATTTTCTTTATCTTCTAGGTCCTTTGCATGTTCCACAAAATGTAGTGGTTGCCTTGTTTTTTGTAGAAAAACAAGCATTGTCCTATTTTTGTTGGACAATTGCCAAAGTATTTGTCAAATACATGCTCACAGAATTTAAAATTTGAAATTAGGTTCTGAAAAATGCATCCACAGTCACAGTTTATATGTTTTAATACTTGCTCGGTTTCCTCAGGAGGAAAGATTTGTACCTGCTATCATCAAACAAATGAACTTAAAACTATAACTTGAAAATTATATTTGGCAGGATTATTTTGCATGGCTTGATTTTATTTTGAGATTAAACTCTGATAGCTTAAACAATTCTGTTAACACTGGTTGTATATAACTGGTTGTATAAATCATCAGAATGATTTGCATGGATTATTTTCCATCTGAAAATGTGACCTGATAATTTTTTCAGTCTGTGTATGAATTTCACAATATTTGAAGCATTACAACTTGCATATAACTGGCAACTCTGTCACATTTCAAGGTTGGTTATATATACACACACTCACAAATATTAATGGGTTGCATTATGTTGTAGCTAAGAAATTAATAGAGTGTAGGAACAAATATTTGGACACATATGAGCTCAAGACACTATGTCTTGGTAAAATTTCAAAAGTATCAGTGTGATTTCTATGCTTGGAAATACTAACCATACATTTTTTTTTAAGAAAATCACTTTTCATTTTTCTATTCTATATATATTTAGCTTCAGAATGCTGCAGTGTTATAGGCACTTTATTGCTTATTAAACTGCTGAACAGTAGTGCTGAATGACCTTGCCAAGATCATATAGCAAGTCAGAGGTAATATAATAAATGAAACAAAAAATTTATTGCCAACTTATATCTTTAAACAGCAATGCCTTATGACTTGACTAATAAAGAAAAATAAATCATAATTGCATCTAAGTTTTTTTTGTTTCCATCCATTTTGTGCTTTCTTTGGCCTGCTTTATTGTTTTATCAAACTCCTAAATATTTTCATTTAAGCTGTAAGTTTTTGAGGGCATGGCCGATTTTATTTATTCATTTATTCCCTCTGGGGTTTTATGAAGTGTTTCTAGGTCCAGCCACAATTCTTACATGAAATAATGGTAAAGAGTTTTTTTTTTTTTTTATGTGAACATTTGATAAATCAAAAATTATCCAATACTTCAAATCAAGTTCAGCTGTTTAGGTGCAGGATGATTAATGAGGTAAAATACAAGATCACTGTTTGCACTTCTATTGCTTAGAAAATACGGGGAAATGTCCAGATAATCGTAATGGTCCTGTACAATCCTAAATTCTGATACCGTGTGTGTACTTGCTTATGAGATCTCATAAGTAAGATCCTACACTCCATCTCTGCATTTTTATTCCAAACAGAAGCCAAGAGCATTTCACAAGTAGCGTGAGCAGACTCCAGGGAGCATGTTCTCATACTCTTGAGTAGATTGCCTTGGGGGAAAACTTTCATGTTCTATGTAATATTTTTATTAATTTTGTGTTGTTTGTGTTAGGGTGCAGAACCTAAAGTTTAATAAAAATCAACATGGGCTGTGAGCAAAAAGTAGGAAGATTCCCCAGTGTTTGGTGATATATTTAAGTTTATTAAGTTTCAAATACTGTATGTTATGTGTATGTAATTAAGAATGGTACTAAGGTTCATATTCCTTTTGCCTTTTAAAATTTCTAAATAGAGATTAAACCTTGCAGGAAGTCTTTAATCAGTTTGAAGACTGGAAGAACTATTAATGTTTTAGGATTGCACAATTTCTTAAGGCTTTTTGTTTTAACATTTAATATGTATGGTTATAAAAGACTTTGAAAGACTTTCTAGTTTAATAAGGTGAATATAATGAGAAATAGACCCATGCCACTTCCACCACAGATTGTCATTTTAACTCTGTTTTGACTCATAGTCTTGTCCTGCCTCTTCCAGGTAGAAAACATTGTACTTTTGCCTATTTGAAAGTAACCTACCTTTACTTTCTTGAAACTTGGGCTGCGTTTTCTTAAAACTTACACAAAACGCCTTGGAAGGCAAATGGTGATTACTTGTCAGCACATTCTTACTCAGATAAGATGGAGGAGATGGAATGAATTGGATTTGATGTGTCTGTTTGATGTCCAGCCACTCTTTTTATTACTGTTTATATTGTCCCATATGTCCTAATACAGAGCTAGCAGAAAAAAAGCTTACAAATGGGATATTTAAAAGACTCATTTTCTTTATGGCTATATGTGGCAAATAAAGTTTTGTTTTCAATAAAGAAGGAAAATTAATTTTACTAGACAATTCTGAAATAGTCTTCCCTGCTAATGTGCCATGCTTTAATTAAAGGCCTGAAATGCTCATATCATATATGTTGAATTGTACTGTAAGCCATGCAGAAATCAGCAAATTTAGAAAGTATTGTTTATTTCTGCATCATTAACCCCCACTTTGCCTATCCTGTCCCTTTTATTAAAACCAGTTTATTAGAATGCTAAACATAATTTGATAATATAATTAATAGAGTTCAAGAATTGTGTAATTTCTGAAGAAATTACTGTTTGTCATCCTTCGTCTACTTACTAAAATGAGTTTCTCGTGATTTCATGGCCTGTCATCTTCACACCATGTAATGCCTACTATTTCTCACCTTCTTTCCCAAAAGAGGCTATATATTTTCCTCTTTCTAATAGCTCTATGTTACTAGCCTGGATATGGAAGTTGTTGCAGTCAAATCTCAGTGATATCCAAGTGTTCCCTTTTAAATTTAAAATTTTACAATAGGCTATTGCAGGGACAGAGGAATGTGAAGTTCACTTGTAATGGAAGAATTAAGCCCTTATTTAACTAGTGGTGAATTAGCCTAACAAGGTGATTTCAAGGAAATATGCAGTAAGATCTTGAAGCATTGTTCATATGTACTGAAGGCTATACTATACAGTAAATTTTCTTAAACACTTGGTATTTCTTAATATGACTGAGCGTTTTTTTCAAAACAAAGTTGATTTTTTTCTTTTTACCTACCAAAAAAACTAATTTTGATTTTAAATACAAGCATTTCTCCTCTTAATAGTCAGTTATCTCTCTGAAGTACTCAAAATGGTTGAGAGGAATGAAAGAACAGACACTTTTTTGTGTCTGTGTGAATTAGAATGAATTGATGAAATTCAGAAATATTAGGACAAACTCTGTTACGGATTTTGGAGATTACTTAAATAAGCTAATAAAATAGCAATCTCTGTGCTGCACATGAAATAGTAACAATGTCCTGAAATTAATATATTTGATTGCATATGTTAATCTGAAATGTGAACCTTATTAAGAACATACTACCCATTTTTTATGTGACTGAGATTGTTGTGATTTTTTTTATTTAATCAGTTGTGCCATTGGCTTCATTTCAGGAGGAAAAAGGGGAGTACCCCAGGGAATGCTGGGCTGTTCCCTCAGCTGCTTACACTGTGCTAATGAGATGTCTTCGGGAAGGGGTAAGACTCTTTTATGGTCCTCAGTAGAATTTCTCCACAGTAATAACCCTTTAGGCATTGTGTGAGGATTGTAGCCTGCAGCATTGCAGTACCTTGTCAACCAAGCATCGCTCTTGAATTTAAATAATCATAAGACCATGACCTAAGCAGGAGATTAATGCAGTGTTGTTCTCTGTACATTCAACATTTATGTATTGCTGCTTGTGTTGGGGGAAATGGGATAGTAAATATAAATTACTGTTAATAAATGTGAAATTTATTAATGATGTAGTCATCTTTTGAGAAATGTTCTGACAGTTTGTGCTGTCCTCTTGCAATTTGATTTTCATACATCTTTGTAAATCTTTGAGCATGATTTAAGTTTCTTTCTTGAAGTGGGTGATACACAGTTTTTTTAAAACTGCATTGTTATCCTACTGACTTGTCAGCATTCTTTTGAGGCAAAAAAGTAGTAATTAGGTTTATTGTCATACATGTGCTTTACTATGTTCTTCATTGTTTTTGGTGATGGCTTAGCTGTGCTAGAAGAAGGGAAGAAAAATATGCATATAGTACCATTTTGAAAATGAAAAAGAATTGAATGGAAGGTTTGCATTCACTGTTTGTATGAGACCACTTTATTTTTGCCCAAGGCAAAGCTCAAGGCAGAAAACATGTCAGAGGTTGCTAGAAGTTGGAAAGCAAGAGGAAATACCTTTTTTCCCTTTCTTTTTGAGCTTTTTATTGCCTACAGATTGTGACTAATAAAGGAAGAGCCTAGATGCATTTTAATATCTTTAAACCTTCACGTGACCAAGAATACAGAACTGAGTTTGTATTGTGGATGATTTCCAACTCATAATTAGAGTAAGATGTCACTCTAAGGCACAGCAGTGAGATGCTATTTAATTATAAATTTAGTAATAGAAGACTTGCTGTTTCTGAATATACAGTGTGTGGAAACTAAATCAAGACATCCGTAAGACACTAATTTATTCCTATAAAATAAAATAATTTCTTAGTCCTGAAACATGTCAAAATTTTCTTAATAACTTATCTTGATATATTTTTTCTTGAAAAAATGACACAAAATAAAAGTACATTTGTCATGCTATAGTTCGAATTAAATTTAATTAAGCATAAATTTAAAATTATGTGTAGGCTAGCCAACTACATCTGTGCACTTTTATGATTTCTGTTTGTGAGGATGCTCATTTTTAATGAAGACATATATTTTTAAAACATGTTTGAAGCTGTAAAACTATACAAGACTTGAGGACAGAATGGATCTCTGGAAGTCATCTAATCCAACCTCCTGTTCACAGTAGGTCTAAATAGATCAGGTTGCTCAGGAACATATCTATTTAAGTCTTGAATGTCTCTACTAGCTATATTAGAGCTCTAATAGCTCTAATATTCTATAGCTATAGTAGCTATAGAATGTCTTTATAGCTTGAATGTCTCTAATAGCTCTGTCAGCGATGCCTGCACCTCCTTCATAGAAAAAAGTTTTTACTTGTTTATGACTGGAGTTTTCACTCCTGGCCATTGCCTCTTGTCCTGTGGCTAGGCAGCTCTGAAAATGCTTGCCACTGGCTTTTCTTTATTACAAGTATGTAAGCTTTTAATTCTTATATTAATAATTAAAAAATACATAATTACATAATAAATTAATTGTAATTGTGAGTTAAGTAAATTTTACATCAGGATGTTTTTCTGAAGTGATTAAGGGCATATTGTCTCAGTGTTTATAAAAACATCAAACTAACATTTTGTAATAAGATCTGAACTACCACAGTGTGTTATAAATACTCACTTCTTGTTTCAATTTCCAGTTAGGAAGCTTTATTTGATATATTTAATAAAAATTCAAGAAAATAAAACCAGTTCATGTCATTCAGTACTATGGTATATATAGTTTTGAGTATTTAATGTAAGTTCACTGTTCTTGAGTTTTATTATGAACTACTCTGAAGTGTTCTTGGACTTCTGAAGTTTTATAAGATTTGTCATTATCAAAGCAGAATTGCCCTCTAAAACAGAACAGTGGAACAGGAAGAAGTTTGAAATATGTGCGTGTCCCTTTTATTTGCCTATAAAGGAACAAAATGTTCAGAAAATTCAGCTAGTGTCATTTCCACATACCTTCTGTGCCTGAAAATCGAACAGTGACAAAAAAAAAAAAAACTATGGGTCAGTGAAAGGAGTTTTAGGGTGATAGAAGTAGAAGATTGGGAAAGTCTTTTATCTGTAGGGGAACACAAGTTCAGATTTCCTGCATTTCAGTGTTTTTAACTTGAGATAGAAGCTGATTTTCAACTTGGGCAAGAACAGTTGAGTTCTATTATGTGTCAAAATAAGGGAATTGGTACACTCATAAATACGTAGATGATAGGCTTGATTTGACATGTTTAATCTTGGTATAATGTGGACTGTCAGAATGGATGTCGTAAACATTCCAATGTTTATTTGCTAATCTTTTCCAACAACTGTTTCCAACAGTGAAACAAAATGCCTGTTCCAGGCATCTGTATTTGCTTGTGTTCAGTATCTAAATGTTTGTGTGCAATCTCTAAGAGAGGAAGGTCCTGATTTCTCCTGAAAAAGTGTCTAGCTGTTAGAGTTCCTATGTTATCCAGTCATGGAAGATACTTTCTGTTTCAGAATGGATATTCCTATTTAATATTGAGTACCTAATAGTAATGTGAAAACCATTTTTCTTTTATGTATTTTGCTTCATTCATTTAAAACTGCTTCATTTGTTCAAAACCCTGTCTGTACATCCAAGGTTGTCCCAACCCAGGTGCAGAATCTGAGACTTGCCCTTCTTAAACTTCATCTGGTTGGTGATTGCCCAGACCTCTTAATTTGTTGAGGTCTCTCTGCAGGGCCTCTCTCCCTTCAACGGGGTCAACAGCTGCTCACAACTTATTTTCATCTGTAAGCTTACTTTAAAAGGATCATAAACTATTTAATCCTAACTTCTAATAAAATGAAGTTATGCTATTTTTGGTAGTATGTTAGTTAGCATAGAAACTGTAACTTCAGTGCTTCCAAAATGTTTGCTGCACTGTTAAATTTATAACAGTCAGTAAAAATATCCAGTAGATTCAGTTATTTCAAAAAAATGGAAGTAGATTTTTTTATTATGTTGATTCTTACTATCCCCTCCCCCCAATTAAAATGTAAAGACTTGATTAAAATGAGTTTTCTTTCAGTAATTTGCAACTTTTTATCCTTCTGGTATTAGCATTTTAATTCAGGGCTGTTTTTCATTTAGCATCTCTGACTTCACTGGAAACAGATATATCTGCAAGTGTTCAACATGATTGAAAATTAGGACCTCTAAGTTTAAGGAATAAATAAATTAGATATTATGATGAATTGTTTGTGAAGCCAGACTATAAGGACAAATTGAATTATAAAAATTATGTTAAAATTAATTCTTGCTGAGTTCAAGATGCTACTAAAGACATTGTTGAAAGACTTCACTTTTTTTGTAGTTCAAGACTGAGATGAGGTGAGGCAATGCACAGCCAAAATAACACCAGAGATGTATCTTCCAGTTCTGTTAAAGACTCTGATTTTAAGTTAAAATTACTTGGTTTGTACTAAAAATATGAAGGATTCAGAATCTCATATGGAAATTTAGGCCTTCTTGTAGTCAGTGGGACCTAATAATTTATCTTAAGCTTTGGTCAAGATTGTCTGCTTAGAAGGGAGTTATGGAACAACTTAATTTGCAGGAAGTCTTTATTCAAAAGAGTCAACAAATCCTAGGATAAAGACAAAGAGGGTTTAATGTAAATTTTTTTTCCTAATGTAACTGAATATCTCATATCTGTCTGTTCAGGGCATGTTCTAATGATGAGTGTTGACACAAATTCATTCATTTATACAGTACTGATCATGGAACACCTCTAACATAACAAAAGCTTTTCATTTGTAATGACTGCATTTAATTTGGGGTGATTATTTGGAGGTGAAAGGTTTTGTACTAAATAGTCTTTGCAGTAGAAGAGAAAGTGGGGGATATAGGATCTGTGAATGTAACTTTGTCATCAGGTGAGGTTTCTTGAAAACTTACTTTTGCTATTATCAAAAAGAATTAAGAAAACAAACCAAGACAATATACATTGAATAAAATGTGGACATAGGCAGTAATTTACAAAGAAATTAGAAACATTTGCAAATGTGCTTTCCTCCTTCTCCTTCATACAGGAAGAACGGGTAGTGAACCATATAGCAGCAAAGATAATTGAAAATGTTTGTACTACTCGTTCATGCCATGCACAAGGATTTATTACAGGAGAAATTGGACCTGTCTTGTGGCACCTTTTCACACATTCTACAGGAGATTCTTTAAAGATAACTCCTATTTCGGTAAGGAATTTCATTTGTGATCGTGTAATGCTTTGGCATTTAGTCAAAAAACCTTCCTAATTGGAACTGAAATATATTTTAGCATGTTTGCTGTATGTTTGTGTTTGTTACATTTCAGACTATATTAAAATGTATTTGAAAAATTTTTGAAATTGAAAAATGCATTTGTTACAGTTCAGTGGTTATGAATAGTTCTTGTGATTCATAATTTTCCAGAACATATATTTCCTTATGCTGGTAATAATGAGTTATGTTTAAAAAGTTTAACTTTTCAAAGAATCTATTAAATTCTTGCAAAATTGAAATTTCTTTTTCAATGATGATTCAAATGAGAATCATTTCTTCTCTTTATCAAAGACTTGTTTAGAAGACTTAGTTTAATTAATCAAATTTCTTTTTATAAAATTGTTAGGGCCTAGTCTTTGCCTTGAATTTTTAAGGCAATATAGGACAATAACAAGACAAATGACATGAAAGCAGAAGGTTTGGAACAAAAGGATTTATGAGGTAGAAAATACTTAGCAGGATTGTGAGTTTAACCATATCTCTTGGACTTTTTACCAGAGTGTGTAGTGACAGGACATGTGGGGATGGATTCAAACTGAAAGGAAATAGGTTTAGAATAGATATTGCAAGAAAATTCTTTATTGTGAGGATGGTGAGGCACTGGCACAGGTTCGCCAGAAAAGTTGTGGCTGCCGCATTCCCTGGCAGTGTCCACGGTCACTGGACAGATAGAGCTCTTGCTTTCCAGATGAAAAATGGTAGTGTCAAAGCTGCAGCAGTATGCACATAGACACATCTAGCATAATGGCAATAAAAGAGAGAGAAATAAAATTTCATTTGAAGTATGGCTGAAGAAGTAAGTGGTATAATAAATGTATAATTTAAAAGAATATATCTATTTATTGATTTTTTTATCTTAGTGTATATTTGTGGCAGTCTTGCCTGCAATATAAACAGCTCAAATATTGGGAAAATGTCTTGACATTTTAGAACAGGAAACCTATTTAGTAAAATAAAAACCTTTGCCCTGTAGCATCTGAAATTCTTGGCAAAAACAGTCTTAGAACTTTCATGGGTACAGAATAGTCTGTCTCTAAATATGTAAAGTATATGTGTGAGTCTGGCTATTAGGCTGCTTTTTTAGAAAAGGTCTTTTTGAAACTTCACCCATTTGATCTGTGAATTTTATGCATGTATGGGAAAAGACTGGAGATAAGAATTATAACTTCCTTTACTTACTGAGTTTTTAAAGTAGCCTGCTCGATCTTCTCTCCTATCACTACTTTTGCTGTAAGGGTACCATGTACTTTCTAAGGGTATCATGTACTTTCTATTCTTGCCAATGATTAGACTGGGCAGTTGTTATTTGTTTGCTACTAGGTCATAGTATTTTTTTTTCATATCTTTCAACTCCTGCTGAAAGTTCCCTCTTGTTTCTCTGCTATCTGCTTGGAGAACTTTGCTTTGTCATTTACCATTCCCTTGATTCCTACAGCAGACTTCTAGAGCCTGCTCCATTTGTAGGGGCCAGTTGGCCAGTTATGCCTGTCTTGTGTACCACAGCAAACAGCATATTCTGGAGAATCTGTCTGTCTGAATGGCATTCAGACACTGAGCTAAAAGAGATCACAGAAGGAACTATCAGTGGGCCTTTTCTTTATTTTTTCTTTTCCCCTCCTGAAAACTCAGTTTATTTTTGGACAATGCAAGTATGCTCAAGATGGGCAGAGCTTTTTTCCCTGCTCAATAATATTCAGGCGTTACATATCTGATTGTCAAGAATAAACTTGTCATCAGTGGAGATTCACTATGGCTTTCTGTAGCAATGGGCTCAGAGGTTACTGTCATCAATGCCATATGGTTTGCTCACCTTGCCCTTGGATGAGTGTCAAAAGACTATGAGAGGAGTGGGTTGTTGTTTGTCCCTCTGTACCCTCTGCTTCTTTTGAGAACCCAGGTCACTGTATCCTCCCAAGGCCGTAAGGTTCAGGTGAATCACTAAGAAGCCTTTCCTTTGTCATAGTGTTTGTGCTATGGGTATCTAGCCTCTTTTAAGTACTACTGATGAGAAGAAAATTTTCCTGCTGGAAAAACTGGGAGGCTGTAAAAAAATGTGTTAGAAGAAGCTAAAACCTGAAGAGCTTGTTGTAGCCTAGTTTGCTCCCTTTTATTTGTTTCTTTTTTTTTCTCACTGTGTCCATCGATAGCTACCATCATGTACTAGTCAGTGAGGCTTTATTAATTGCTCAGTGCAGTTGGACAGTACTGGTGTTTGTGTGATCTCTTCCAAGTGAGTAGACTGTGAGTTCCTCAGTTCCTTTGCCTCTTGTTCCTGTAGGTGTGACACAGCAGCCTGATCTTTATGAGTTTCTTGTTCAGCTAGGCCTGTTAAGTGCAGTGAGTTTTAATAAAATATTTATACTCCAAAGCTGAATTATCTGGCAGTCATGGGTTGACACTGGGACTTGGAATGACATTGGTTTAACCAAGTTCTTATCTCCTGGTTCTTTTTCTTGTGTTTGAAATCTTTGTATTATAAAACTTACTAGTCTTCAGAAGCTACTTTAGAAGCCTTCTTATGTTAGGATGAAGCAGTGTGTTTGACGAGGTAATGATAGCTGCAATTACCAGAGCTTCCTAGAGAAACTCAGCTATTTGTGGGACATCCTTTCAACGGCAATTGACAATCTAAGTAAGAAAGATACTTTTTATCATTCTGTTACCTTTTCTTTCTCAAAATTAGCAATGTGTGCTTGGATGTTGAGGCCAGCATTTTAAAAACCAAGTTGAGTGTGCACACTGACATTTGCTAAGATAAAAATTTCTTCAACCTTTTCTGCATATCTGTGGTATCAATGTACATATGGACAATAGAAACAAAACCATAACTGTTTCTAACTACTGTTTATTTCCTGTGAAGGCAATAGGCTTACTGGAGCTATACTTTTCCCTTGTGTCCTTACTGAAGTTTCAGTCATGCTGGAGGTAGGGCTTATTCCAAATTCACATATTGGAGAGTTTTGAATGAAAGCAGCTGTGAGGAGAGTTGCAAGAGTAAGACATGTTTACTGTTTGATATCCTTGTGAAACTGCTTTCTTCTAGTTTTTCTGGTCTTCATGGAAATTATTGCTATCCATGTAGCTGAATCCATCTCCTTTTTTCAGTCAGATCATTTTACACAAGTGTTCTTGGGTCTGAATGGACTCCTGGATTTTCCCCTCCACTCTTGTGGGGATTGTTTCTTATATCAGAACTCTGAAGTTTAATACTTTTATATGAAGTGAATTGAACAAGGAAGCTTCTGAAGTAGGATGCACTAAGGTGATACTTTAATCCTATTGCTGCTTTGTAGTGAAACGCTAAAGTAAGAAGTAGATAAACTTATTACTCAATGCCTGATATAAATCATGATTATGTATTAATGCTGCATTTAGATATATAATCTTAACTTCATTTGATAACAGTCAATTGATATTGAAATCTAGTGCAGTAAGATCTTTTCCCATCTAAAGTTTATGGAGATTTTACTGGTATGCTAATTTAAAAAATAAAACACTAATATATTCTCCAGTTATAGCGTACTGTATAATTTCTACATTCATTAAATTGTTGTTAGAGATATGTAGGCGTTTTTATCCTGCATGGCCACAAAAATTGACATCATCAGTGTCCTATTTAATTTTATTATGCAGTCATTCCTGCCTTATTTGAATGTATCCTGAAGAATTTATTCTTAACTGACATCTATATTAGAATATAAAAACACATTTCTGTTAAGAAACACATCTGTCATATCTTTACTTAGAGTTAGGAGTCTGTCTGCAAAGTGTATCAGCAGTAAAGGACTATGGAATCTACTTACGATTATTTCAATCAATAATAAAAACATATCAAGAAGATTCTCTGTCTTTAGTCTCTGGAGTCAAGAAATGACACTTCACTTTGTCCTGCCTATCAGAGGTGGCAAATGGGGATTGTGTCTCAGGATTTTTTTCTCACTTTGGAGTCCAACATGCCTCAGGTAAATATCACAGATTTTGCCTGTAGGAAAGCTCTGTCTTTTTATCATTTTGCTAGACTCAGAAAAAAAAATCTGTAAGATGTCACAGCGATATTCTGACAAGCTCAGCAGCAGGAAGAATATTTCTTTCTAGTACACTGAAAGTTTTTTAATTTAAAAAAAATTACTTAAATTACTTAAAATTTTGTTTCTAATGGAAAAGAAGTAACAAAACATAAGCCACTTAAATGGAAACTAATTTAGAAAAGCTCACACAGTCTTTTTGGGGATTTGGTTTCTTTTGTTAATTTCTTAAGTAATTGGTATTGAATAGTTTCTTTCAGAGACTTGTGTATTGCAGATACTTTAGTGCATTCATTCTCACTCTTGAGAGTCATGGAAGATATCCTGAAAGGGTGAATGTTACCCAGTCACATGTAGCCTGTAGGACTAGAAGGATATGGCAGAGATGATCATAGAACCCTGGAGTATCTCAAGTTGGAAGTGACTGATAAGAATCATGAGGCACAGGCTGGAGCTACTGAGAGAAGAGGTGCTGGTTAAGGCTGTGCAGAGAGCAGGGGTGGAGAAGCCAGTTCCAGCAGAGGTTCTGCTGAAGCCTTACTCTCACTAAGAACATTTCATGTTCCAAGACTGCTGCCTGGAGATGATAGTATGAGCTCTACTCTTACATCTGTCACCATCCATTTCCAGTTCCTGCTCCACCACCTTTTGACCTATCTCCATCTGTTTTCTTCCAATATTGGATCTACTGAAGTGATTTAAAGTGCTTTGTACGCTATCCTGCATTTAAATTCTATCTTCTGCTTTTCGGCTGCATACAGCAGAGCATTCTGTGACATACAAACTAATGGGAATTTAAAGCTTCTCCCCTTGGTTATTGGTGGGCTGGAGCTTTTCTGCTACCTCCAAAGCTGCAGTATTTTACTAGAAGACAACCTATGATGTCTTTCCTATGAGGTTTGCCTGGAAGTAATCAGATGGCCACCCTTGTTTGGCAAGATCTGTAGCAGAGATCTAAGGCAGTGGAAAATCTGCACTAACCATGTTAGCACACCGAGTTAGCTCCATGTTGCTTTGGCACAGCCTGTCCCTAGGTTCCAGCAGTTCATTGGTAGTGCAACCCTCAAGGATGTTTTTAGTGAATACACATTTTGCCTGCCCACTCATTTTGAAAACTCTGAATAGAGGTGAAGAGCTGGATTGTATCCTGGGGGAAATAGAGCATGCTGTACTAAGGAACTGAGATTGAGTGTCTGTGTTTAAAAAGAGAGTAAAATAATAATAAAAGAAGAAAAGTAAAAGGCTGCAATTGATGCGGTTCCTGGACCAGAAAGGACAAGGAAGAACAGGAGCAGAGTAGATGAACAACATCAATAAAATGTCTGTCAAGTTTGTGATTTACTGTCTTTTATGCATTTTTTCCTCTTTTTCCTTCTTTTTTAGTTTGTTTTGAGTAATGTTTCTAAGGTCGCTTGTGAACCAGTCAGTTTCTGGTGTTCTTATATGGAAAGCTTTTCTCTGGTGGTAGTATTCTATGTAATTGACTATCGTTTCTCTTAAATGAGACCTTATTATTGAGTGCACACCAAGTAAACAGCAATTTCTAAGTATAACTGGTCTGAAGAGAGCAAAGAAATCATAAATATTACTTATGTTTCACAAAAGGGAGTCACCTTCAAAGTTTTTCTGGAAAACCAATTCAGATTTTCGTGTGAATCCGATATTTGACATAAGCTGTTCTTCTATGCTAACAGTATATTCTGGCCAAAGAAAAATAAATTTTTAATGCTTAATGAGTCTTATTTTCTTTATCTGGAAAGAACAAATGCAGTTATAGTATCTTGAAGGTTATCAAAAGGAGATTGATTTAGAGATAAGGCCACACTGAAGATTGTTTGCTAATGTTTGCTAAGAAATAGCTAAGTTAGTAGACACTGAACAGGTTTGTGCTCACTTTACTGGAGCATGGTCAGTATCTACATTTTCTATTAAAATTATTTTAATCACTGATACTTGAAAATCAACTATTTGGAGAATAGTTTGCAAGTTAATTGTATTAATCACTGTTTCCTAATAAGTACCTCGATCTGAAGTAGTATCTAGAGCTAAGGATAGACTTTAGACTATGTTGTATAAAATACTACATACCTCATTATTGTCCATGAGCAGGGAGAGAGAAGATGCCCACATTTATGGATGCCCATAAATTCAGTGGCATGTGCTATTTCTGTATTTTCTCTCCCTGTACTCCTTTCTAGTACAGTGTTAGCCAATGCTGTTTATATTCTGTGCTTGACAAAAGACTCAAGCATGGGCTGTGATGCTCCATCATTATTGTTCTCTAGAGGAAAAGAGTAATGTGACTTTTTGATGTGAATGTTGGTGTAGGAAATATTTGAATTTCAGCTGCACAGAGTGTATAGCAATGTATTTAGAATTATTCCAGCTCTCTAAAAATAAGTGGTCTTTACCCCTAATATTTGTCTTAAAAATGAATCTATATGCATTCCTTATATTCTTAAACTATTGGAAAACTCACAGCATGCTTTTATTTTCCAGTA